>CM054179.1:18583139-18645639 GCA_028829895.1 Sinotaia quadrata
TTAAAGATGCAAATGACGGCAAAGATTTTAAACTAAACTATTGATGTAAACCAAAATTACGGAGTTGAAACAAGACAACTTGTTGTAGACCAAACTTTATACGAGACTGAAAAAGGTAAATGAAGGCAAATAGTTTAAACCAAACTACTGGTATAATCCCAAATTACGGAGTTGAAACAAGATAACGCGTTGTTAACCAAATTTTCGAACGTTAAACGAGATTAAATTATTCTACACCAGAACTCAACACTTTAGCCCAAGAACCTCGTCTGTGGACCACGATGACGTAGCAGCTTAACCATGGATCGACTAGAAACTAGAAACCAAAACTACAAACTAAATTGGTAAAAAAAACAACAACAAAACCAGATAATTTACGCAAAAACAAATATTGAACTAAAACTATGACTTTCAAGCAAATTTATTATTTTTTTATAGATCATCATGAGAGACCTTTAACCAAAATTTCAAACTTTAGACCTAAGTCACAGACGTTAGACCAAAACCTAACTTGTTTTTTTATCAAGAATAATTACTTTTAAGTAAAGGTTGCAAAATGCTTATCATGACCATATTTTGTAAGGTAGGATTATATATGTATGCAGACTTGCCTCAATACTACAAAATTTACTACAATAGTACAGACTTAATACTATAGAATTTACTACAATACTACAGACTTTCCTACAGGCTTAACTCAATCCTACAGACTTACCTCAATATTATAGACTTACCTCAATACTACAGACTTACCTCAATATTATAGACTTACCTCAATACTACAGACTTTCCTACAGACTTACCTCAATATTATAGACTTACCTCAATACTACAGACTTACCTCAATATTATAGACTTACCTCAATACTACAGACTTTCCTACGGACTTACCTCAATACTACGGACTTAACTACAGAATTACCTCAATACTGCAGACTTTCCTACAGACTTACCTCAATACTACAGACTTTACTACAGACTTACCTCAATACTACAGACTTACCTCAAAACTACACACTATACTACAGACTTACCTCAATACTACAGACTTTCCTACAAACTTACCTCAATACTAAAGACTTACTTAGTTCAATACTACAGACTTACCTCAAAACTTCATACTTTACTACAGACTTACTTCAATACTACAGACTTACTTACCTCAGAACTACAGACTTACCTCAAAACTACACACTTTACTACAGACTTACTTCAATACTAAAGACATTACTACAGACTTTCCTACAGACTTACCTCAATACTTCAGACTTTCCTACAGACTTACCTCAATACTACAGACTTACCTCAATACTAAAGACTTTCCTACAGGCTTACTTCAGTACTAGAGACCTAACTCAATAATACAGACTGGCTGCATATCGGATTCATTACTATTCAATTCAAGCATGTCGCATAGTCTGATACAAGTTTGGTTCGCCTTCATTCCAGTGACTCCCTGAAACCGGAAGTGAAACTATATGCTGACATTGATATATTGCCCTCGCGGGCAACTGACACTGAGTGAATATGTCAGGGCCGCATTATCCAATAGGGACAGTTGGCACTGAGCCTAGGGCCTAGGCTCTATGGCCTCCTTTGCCTTAGACCCTACGAGAAATGCAGATCCTGCAAACATTGTGACGTTTTCCTTTCTTTTCTATTTTGCCTTTTTTTTCTTCTAGGATGTGGTGGGTAGGAGGATAACAATTATAGTGTAAAATGCAACGAATACAAATTCTTGAATAATACTTATCTATCCAGGATAAGTGCCGTGTATAATCTAAGACCAGATTCATTTCGTTATCATTCTTCTTCTATTGCATAAGGTGAGAGTGTTCTCGTTTCCTTGAAATATTAGCAATAACGGTTTCGACTGATTTTTCTTTTTGTAGAGACCCATTCACAATGGACAGCCATGCAAATGAATACAAGTGATGTCCAGTGGGTGATTGGAGACAAATTTTAGTCAGCCTTAGTTTCAAAAGGACGCTACCCTTCACCATCCTTTCCCAAGTGAACAAAGTTATATATAACTTACCTCAATGTAAACATTCAAAACACAGCTGGCCTGCCTGTCACCTTTATGAACTCAGTGCATACCTGTCGCTGTTGTTTTCTCTGCATACAAATGCCAGGACCCATAGGAAATCGATTTCAATTTTTCTCAGCTTTGTGCTGGAATCGAAATATATAAATACACAGAAGACACAATGACAAAATCGAAATATATAAATACACAGATGACACAATGACAAAATCGAAATATATAAATGCACAGATGACATAATGACAAAATCGAAATATATAAATACACAGATGACACAATGACAAAATCGAAATATATAAATACACAGATGACACAATGACAACATCGAAATGCTTCAGAAGTATACGATCCAACCAAATCTGGACCAAGGGGACACAACCAACTTTAGCTGACGTCACAAAATCGTGCTCTTATGACCCATCCACTCTCAGCATGAAAATTTACCTCTGCAAAAACCCGCTCCAAGCCATCAACCAGCATTTACAACAAAACATTCCTTATCCTTCGCAGATCTATATTCATTTTGACAAACGTTTTGGGGCTGCATTTTTAAAACAAAAATGCATTTCTTTGAAAGTTTTCAAGCAGTAATCCAGGAGTTCGCTTCCTTGTAATCATCAAAACCAGATTAAAACTGATTACAGCACTTGCTGCTGCAGCACAGTTAGCTCGCATAGCAGTGCATGGGTTGAAAGCGAGTAAAACCCAGTCTCTCTAGATATTCTCCTCATTTTCCAAGAGCCTGTTGAACAATTCCCAATTTGCATGCCTTTACATCAATATTTCTACGTGACATGGGAAAGTCAGAATCATTAATATTCCGTTCAGGTAGAATATCAGCAAAATAGTATCTCAGATCTGCCATGACTTCTGTCCAGAGCACAGGATCACAAGCAAACTTAGATCTACAAATAAAATCATCACCTGTTGGCTTGTGAGTCTCCATAATTTTCTTTCCCATATCATCTATCTAGGAAAGTGCATAATCCTGTTTTGTACTTGATCTTTTCTCTGTATATGAGTAAGATTCTGCATCAAAATCATGTTTTATCTCTATCAAGGATGGTGATAATTTTCGCATCCGTGTGCTTGAACTTTAGAATACATCACTGGGTCTTTTTTAGAGATTAATTCTTTTTTCCCTCCGCTGTTTCTTCCTCTTCTCGTACTGTTACTCATGCTTTCTGATATATCCTTCTAACTTCTTAAAACTTAGAACACGGGAATGTGGGATTTTAATAACTGAGCTAACAGATAGATGTCAATATAAAGTAACCATCTAACCAGTCAGTGTTAAAGCAGAAAGTAAAATTACTGACAGTGATGGTCACAATTTCTGGACATTTAAATTTGTCTCCACGTTTCAACCGTTTTACTCTGCTACACTTCACTTGGTCACTTACCAGATTCAGAAGTGTTAGTGCCAGTGGGTAGTGTGACTAGGTTTTTGGATAGTCTAGCTAGGATTTTCGGTAGTCCGGTTAGGTCTTTGGATACTTAGATCTTTGCTTAGTCTGGCTAGGTCTTCGGATAGATTAGCTAGCTCTATGGATAGTCTGGCTAGCTCTTTGAGTAGTTTAGCTATGTTTTTGGATAGTCCGATTAGATCTTTGGAAAGTCTGGATAGGTCTTTCGGTAGTCCACTTAGGATCCTGTACTAATCTGCCATCCCTATTTCTTTAATTACTAGTACTAAAAGGTTCTTAATTAGCATATTGCATGATTGTAATTTATTTACATCAATCAGTCTCTCTCTCTCAGTATTCATAATTTGCCTCTATTTGAAAGACATAAGAAAATAAGTAAACATATTTCCTCAGGTACATCACATACTAAATTAGTCTACATAATCCCATACTTAAGCGAAAGTTAAAAGGTTTCTGTAGGGATAAAAGCCATTGGTTTTTAGTGCGTGAGAGATTGTCAACTTCATACTACATTTAATTGACTGCCACAGCGAAATTTCAGTCAGAACTCACCATCTCCATATAAGGGCCAGGGGCTATTTCATAGTACCTGAATCTGCAACATGTCTTTAGATGTCACAGCGAATTGTTTTTGTCTTTCCCCTCAAGATGTGAGTATTCGCAGATTTGATCAACGACCTTATTTTAGGGACCTCGTGACGTTCTATTCTAAAACCCTTATAACACTTTATTTTAGTGCCCTTGTGCATATTATTTACCGACCTTATGACGTATTATTTTAGTGACCTGGTAACGCATTATTTTAGTTACCTAGTGGCGTATATTTTTAGTGACGTGTGATGTATTATTTGGTGACTTGTGACGTATTATATTAGTGGCCTTGTAACGCATTATTTTAGTGACCTTGTGTGATGTATTATTTGGTGACCTTATGTCGTATTTTTGTAGTGGCCTTATACTCATTTCAGAGAAGTTTTCTTGGATTGTAGCAACAAGATCAGGGAGCAGTTACCCGTGCTAGGGCATGGGATGGGGTGGACACATTTGCTTGTAATTTCTTAACCCACTAGTATCGATATGCATAAAATCCTACACAAAGTGCCTCTGGAATGCTTAAGGTCTACAAGTCTAGAGTGACGGAACAGTACAAGAATAGTTAGTCCATTGCCGTAGACATTAAATTCCTCGACGAGGTGTGGCGTGGCGAACTTGTACAAATCTTAGGATCCTTTTCAGAAGACGGTGCGGTGCCTAAAAAGTTATAAAACCGACTTTTTTTTTTCAACCCACACACAGTTCCTCACGCGTGGTTTCTTTCCCAAGTTAAATTCCACGCCACGTGTCGCAGACGCGCGCTGCTGTCACTCACTGCCTTAAGCCACGCCCAAGTGACAGCCAACAGACAAGGGTCTAACTCCAGCCACAGAGACATTCCTGGCTACGTCGGCGTTGATAGCCACGCGCCGATGCGACTTCTAAGAGCGGGTCTTAGTGAAGTTCGCACAAGAAGCACGCCTACTTTTTCTTCTTTCGACCAATGAGAAGCAGTGATTGAATAAGAACGCATGCTAGCCAAGACTTAGCGTTTGCCGAATATGTAGCACGCGAGTGGCCAAGACGATTGCCCAGATTGCGAAAGTTGACAGAAAAGGGGGTGACCGAAAAATTCTTCATTGTCAACTAGTCTTCTTCGCTGATTGTAATGACACCGTGTGTGTGTGCGTGTGTGTGTGGTGATATTTCAGAAGTGTTAATCTCTCAAGCTTCACTGATGTCAACTTCTTGGGTCTAGTTCAGAACATTTTAATAAAGATAAAGGAGTTCCTAAAATCTTGTTCACTTCTTCCACAACCAGTTGAATTGACAGCGGGCCAGTGCGGTTTCCATCAATGAACGGTTCCACCGACTGTCTTTCTCGGATTTTTAATGTTGCTCATCTGCAGTCCGCCTGAAGGATCAAAGACTTTCACACCTGTCCGCAGATTACTGTGTCCGCGGCAGCTTTACAACATTATCAAACAGGTGCGTCCTGCTTGAGTCTTTAACATTAATTTCATGTCAGCCCGCCGAGTCAGTATCGCCTAATTGGGCGGAGTATTGTTCTTCATGAGATGATTATTTTATCATGATTTCTTTATTTTATAATAGTTTTCTATATTTAGATAGATAGATAGATAGATAGATAGATAGATAGATAGATAGATAGATAGATAGATAGATAGATAGATGGGTGGATGGATGGAAAGATAGATAGATAGATAGATAGATAGATAGATAGATAGATAGATAGATAGATAGATAGATAGATAGAAAACTCAGTTCTTCTGTTGAAATGTGTCATAATTATTCATTAATTCAAATCTTTAACATAATGTTTTCTTTAGATCTTATGTTCTTATTTATTTTCTTAAACACTTTCTTTTATTTCCTCATTCTCTTTTATATCTTCCATGTCTTACCGTTAAAGGTGTTTTATTGTTATTTTTTCATTAATGCATAATTCCATTCAGAGTTTTAACTCATTATTATTGCTTGTATCTCTCATTAACTGTTCTTTCTTTCTTTCTTTCTTTCTTTCTTTTGCTCTTTCTTTCTTCCTTTTGCTCTTTCTTTCTTTCGCTCTTTCTTTCTTCCTTTTGCTCTTTCTTTCTTTCGTTCTTTCGCTCTTTCTTTCTATCGCTTTTTCTTTCTTTCTTTCTTTGTTTCGCTCTTCTTTTGCTCTTTCTTTGTTTCGCTCTTCTTCTGCTCTTTCTTTGCTTGTTTGTTCTTTCTCTCTTTCTCTTTTTTTTCTGCTTCTCTTTTTGTATTATTTACTAATTTAGTCCATATATAGTTTAAATTGTTTTCTTATGCATTTGTTTTTCAAGTCTGATCTGGTTTCTCGATGTTTTAAAGCAATTTATTATTGGTGCCGGCGTGATGTGAATTGATCAGTTTAATTGTTGAGATGATAATGAAAATGTACTTACCATCGACAGAGTAGCATGGTTTCTAAAGAACTGTAATTAATCAGTTGAATTATTTGTTTGCCATAATATCTGTTCTTACATGAGTATATCATTCATTCTTTTATCATTATAATTAGATCGTACGCGTTCGTTGGAGTTGATTTTTGCAGTTATATATTTCTTTCAGATTCTATATCATTTTACTTTTAGTTCATTTCTTCCTTAAATCACGAGTGGACTGAACGCATGCTGCCAGAGATCAAGGAGAGTTTTCATGTTTCCTTGTGCGTTTTTTAAAAATTCAATTATTTTAAACCATATCATCTTTATCTACTTCTTTTATCAATGAATTGTCCCTCTGATACACTTTTCTCTTTCCTTGTTTGTGTGTGAGTATGTTTGTGTGTGTGTGTGTGTGTGTGTATGTGTGTGACATATTGTAATATTCTTCGTAAACATCTATTTATCTATCTATATCTGTCTGTCTATCTGTCTGTCTGTCTTTCTATCTTTCTATGTATATATAATATAAGATAGAGAGCTATTTGGTTTGAAAACCCAGTATTATAGCAGATCGAATATAGATATATCTACTTAGTTCCAAGACCTGGTATTAAAATACATTGCAGGCTGATAGATACACAGACATATAATTAATAGACTAATTTGTACAATACATTGCAGGCTGATAGGTAGACAGACACATTATTAATAGACTAATTTGTACAATACATTTCTGACAGACACCTACATTTTACAAGTTCTACAATACATTGAAGACAGCGAAATAGACAGACAATCATTAGACTAAATGTTACAATTCTTTTGCAGACAGATAGACAGACACGTATTTACTAGTCGAAGTATTATAATATGTTACAGATAGTTAAGTACTTAGGTAATAACCCACCGTTACAATATGCTGCAGATAAATAGTTAGATACTTAGTTACTAGTCTGTGTCACACAATATAGAGAGGTAAATAATTACCTACTAGCCCCTGTCACACAATATAGATAGGTAAATACTTAGTTACTAGCCCCTGTCACACAATATACATAGGCAGTTACTTAGTTACTAAATATAACACTAATGTTGTATGTAAATAGATAAATCTTTAGTAAACCCATTATGTTGCATGTAGGTAGATACTTAACTGCTAGCTCAGATTGTGCAAAATGTTGCAAGGTAGGAAGATATTTAATTACTAAACCCATCATGAAATTTGTTGCATATAAACCCAGCATTACAATATGTGTCAGATAAAAATTTATTAGTTTATAAATACATTGTTACTATATGTTGCAGATAGTCATAAACATAGTTACTAACCCATTTAACAGTATCTTGCAGAGAGACATATCTTTAGTTATGAACCCATCATAACAACATATTACAGACAGACGGAAACTGTAACTCAACCCATCATTACAATATGTTGTTCAGACAGAAACTCAGTTACTATATGTTCCTCAGAAACATACTTATAAAAACCATTACATTATGTTACTCAGACAGAAACATAGTTGTCAAAACCATCATTACAATATGTTACTCAGACAGAAACATAGTTGTCAAAACCATCATTACAATATGTTACTCAGACAGAAACATAGTTGTCAAAACCATCATTACAATATGTTACTCAGAAATATAGTTATTAAAACCATATTATAATATGTTAATCAGAAACATAGTTATTAAAACCATAATTGCAAAATGTTACTCAGACAGAAATATGGCTATTAAAGCCATCAATACAATATGTTTATCAGAAAGAAATATGGTTACTAAAACCATCATTACAATATTTTGATCATAAAGAAACATTAACATAGTTACTAAAACATCATGACAATATTTTTCCTCAGACAGAAACTAAACTATTAAGCCCGTCATTACAATATTTTGCTCAGACAGAAACAGTGTTACTAAAACCATCATCATAAAGCTAAATTTACTTGTATCGACATCAGTAGTGTCCCTTCATAACCTAAAACACAAGGACTGTTTTCCCATAGTGCATTTGTTTAAATAGGTCAATGAATCTATCAATCCATACTCCAAGCTACATGTAATTTGGAGATTTATTATGCTGTTAAAATAACGTCTTCTAATAATGTCCTCGTGCAACACAGATCAATAGCCGTATTGATGTAAATGGGCACAAAGGAAAAAAAAAAGAACGTTTTCCTTCAATATTATTTGAAAAGAAAGAATTTCAATACTTTATTTCTGAGGGATTAAATTATTTATTTTTAAACAGTTTCTTCGGGAAGTAGGGGAGTTAACTGAAATAGAATGAAGTCATTCGTATGGGGCAATCTCTGTCGAGACTAGAGAATATATAGTAAACTATTTCTTGGTCGAAAGAGCAATCATTCAAAGCTTAATACTGTGTGTGTGTGTGTGTGTATGTGTGTGTGTGTGTGTGTGTGTGTGTGTGTGTGTGTGTGTGTGTGTATGTGTGTGTGTGTGTTGAGTGTGTTTACGGTAAACTTACAAAAATTGTAGCCCCAATATTAGTTTTACTCTACAGAAATGCTAATGATTAGTGCCGATAGTTTGGCTGACGTCATACTAAACCCGTCAAAGTTAGGTTGATGTAATATTAAATATATCACTTTGTACTAAACGCGTTTTAAGTTCGACTGTTGTCTCGACTAAAACGGTATGTTGACCTGATTCAAAATGAATAATACAGAGGGTTTACTTATTCTGAATGCGTCGTAGGGATTGCGTAATATAAAAGTTGACATTATTCTGAATGCGTCACAGGGATCGATTAATATTAAAGTTGACGTTATTCTGAATGTGTCATAGTTATATTACCGTCATACTATTTGGGTAGTATTAAGGCTATTTTTTTTTTTTTACCGATAATGCTTTTGTCACCATGAATAGGCTTGACATAAAGCATATATTACAGAGCTGACGCCATATTAAATTTGTAATTGGATTCACGCTGAAATTAATATATCTATACTGACGTCATCTGTACTGGTAAGAGTGTTGTCGTAATACGGACATGTAGTAGCATTGGTTTGACCCAATTCTTAATTCGTTAGCCTATATTGATGGTCAGCTTCATAAATGGACGAGTGTGACTTAAGATTTTCGACATTAAGAGGGCTTTTTTGGCACTAATAATATTTAAGTCAGTTTCTCTCAATTTCTTTCCCTCCCCTTCACACCAAATCCCTCCACTTCCTTAAAAGTACTTTTCCTTAGTTAAAATAAATATTTTAAAAAATACATCACAGAGAAACGAGAAGATCGGGAGCGTTGCGAAATATAAAATATTCTGCCTCCTGCAGACAGAGAGCTTAAGCGTACGTTCTTACTTCAATTCTAGAATTTTGAGTCAGAAAAGAAATGCGCGCTTTGATCGATGTTTGGCAACAAACATTTAAAAAATATTTAAAAAATAGAGAGATGAGAAAGAAAAGAACAGAATAAAAATGCTCATCCTAAACTGTTTAGTTGTAAATTTAAAAAAACAAAAACAAAATCAGATAAATGCCTAATTTGTGTTATGATTTCTGCAATCTTAGGGTTACGTCTGCATAAACTCTTTCTTAAGCGGACTTGACTACTTTAACTTTCTTCTTCATGGGTATCCCTATCTCAATTCATATAGTTATCACTAAATGAACTCTTTCTGTATGGTTATCACTGTTTGAACACTTTTACCTGGTCATCTTTACTTGAGGTATTATTAAATGTTATCACTGTTTTGAGCACTTTCTAATTGGTCATCATTACTTGAGGTATTATTAAATGTTATCGCTGTTAGAGCACTTTCTACTTCGTCATCATTACTTGAGGTATTATTAAATGTTATCACTATTTGAGCACTTTCTACCTGGTTGTAATTACTTGAGGTATTACTAAATGGTTATAACTATTGGAAAACTTTCTAAGGTATTGCTAGATGGTTATCACTATTTGAGCTTCTTCTCTGTAAGGCTATCATTCTTTTTAACTTTTTAAAAATGTATTATCACTTACTGATCTCTCTATGACGTCTATGTGGTTATCACTGTGTCATTCTTTTCTCTGATGTCATCACTATGTTAGTCTTTTTATGCTGTTATCACTAAAAAAAATTTCTCAGCATAGTTATTGCTATGAATTCTTTGTATTTGATTAACATTACTTTCACTATTTTTCTCTGGTCATCCATTTATTGAACTCCTTCTGTGTTGTCATTACTTCATCTGCTTCTACTTGCTTATCACTATATAAACACTTTCCTTGTGGATATCGTACTGCTAACTCTTCCCAAATGGCTATCACTACATTAACTTTTCACATGTAGTTATCAGCGCTTGATCTCTTATCACCACAACTAGAACTCTACTTAAATATTGACTTCTGAAAAAAATTCTCTTTGGTGCCAATTGAAGTGATGACGTCGCTCTTTCTAATACGCTTGCAGTCCGTAAAACGATTACCAAAGCCTCGTTTTGGAAAATAGTTGCAGTAATTATAGGTATATCGTCTGCTACTGTTGTAGTTTTCTTTCTTGTTTTTGTTCCCTTTAATATTTTTATAGCGTATTTAACTGATGTGTTTCAGTTTATAAAATCTGAAATGAGGAGATATTATTTTATAATTGTTTTATTACATTTCTGGCTTGTATATTGTACATATCTTTAAAGACAGTAGGTTTTCTTTTCTATTGTGTGTAATGCCACTAGAGTACATACAACAAAGGAAGAAATTAGGGACATAACGGTCCACCACGGACAATTTCTAATTATGCCTTTCTATTTTTAATCGTGCACTTTAGGACAGGAAATCGTCTGTCCTGAATTGCTCTCACAAAACTGACCGGATTGTTTTTATATCCTTCACTGAATAGTTTGCTATTTCGCACACCACAAAAAGGCCCTTTCCTAGCGTAGTTTTGAAAAGCATTAGTTTTATTTTAACTCTCTCTCTCTCTCTCTCTCTCTCTCTCTCTCTCTCTCTCTCTCTCTCTCTCTCTCTCTCTCTCTCTCTCTCTCTCTCCCCACACACACACCACACTCATACATACACATACTCACAAGTCTACACACACATACACACACTAACAGGCACAAAAATGCACGCAATCACAGGCACCCACACTCACCAGGCACACACACACCAATTCACAGACACACACTCACTGGCACACATGTACATACACATTCACAGGGCCACATACACACAAGCACACATACTCACGATAGATTCACATGCACACATACACACCCACGAACAGTCACACATACATACACACTCACAGGTCACACATACATACACACTCACAGGTCACACACACATACACACATTCACGGGCACATACACAGCACGCACACACTCAGGCGCGCGTGCGCATACACACAATCGCAGGCATACACACACAGGCACACACAGGCACACACAAACACACGTGCACTTTCCACATATCTCGTGGACTCTTACACTCACAAAATAAACTAGCCCTTTTGCTCACATAAACAAAATCTGATTAATATAACATCATATATGTGCGCTTGCGCACTCAAACACACACTCACATTAAGAAACTAAAACACTCATGAATAACGCAAATACACATACACAAGCACACATATGTGTGTGTTGTATGTTTATTTGTGCGTATGTATGTGTGTGCGAGTGTGTGAATGTGTGTATGTGTGTGTTTGTTCCCATTTCCCATTAAACTGGACAACCAGCAAACAGAGCAACCAGTGAAGCGAACAATATTTAATCAGAGAAAATCTGTACGGTTGTTACTACCAGTGGCTGACAATCGATACTGGCCAATTGTGAGCAGTCTATGCTCAAACAGATGAACAGGTCTCGCAGATGCATGAAGAGATAGTTGGCTGGAGGGATACCTGGATGGGTGGGTACATGTTTGGACAGATCAATGACAGCTGACTTGTGGATATTTGTCTGGGTGTAGAGATAGTGGAGATGTCAAAGGAATCAAAGGAATGGTAGTCGTCCACGAAACATATTTTAGGGGTGTAGAGATAGTGGAGATGTCACTGACGGAATTATTATGAGGGTGAAAGGAATGTGTTAAAGAGTCAAAGAAATTCTACTAAAAGGGACTAGGGAATGTATTAAGAGTCAAAGAAATGCTTCTAAAAGGGATTAGGGAATGTGTTAAGAGTCAAAGAAATTCTTCTAAAAGGGATTAGGGAATGTGTTAAGAGTCAAAGAAATTCTTCTAAAAGGGATTAGGGAATGTGTTAGAGTCAAAGAAATTCTTCTAAAAGGGATTAGGGAATGTGTTAGAGTCAAAGAAATTCTACTAAAAGGGATTAGGGAATGTGTTAGAGTCAAAGAAATTCTTCTAAAAGGGATTAGGGAATGTGTTAGAGTCAAAGAAATTCTACTAAAAGGGATTAGGGAATGTGTAGAATAATCCAATTCAACGGCTGTAGAGATAGTATAGAAATCAAATAGATACAGTTTAAAGGGATGCAGTGATGATATAGTTTTGTAGTTAAACATTTATTACTGTGTATGGACGGCGTATTTATGAAAGATAAAATAGCCTTAAGAGGATTAGAAATGGTAGAGAAATCAACAATAAATAATCATAAGGGTTGTAGAAAGTCTTGAGGTATCTATGATAAAATAATCATAAGGGTTGTAGAAAGTCTTGAGGTATCTATGATAAAACAATCATAAGGGTTGTAGAAAGTCTTGACATATCTATGATAAGAGGAGAAGAATCAGTCTCTGCTTGAATACAGCTTTGGCTGTTCAGTCCCCTATGTTCTGGAATGAATGTTCAGTCCCCTATATCCTGGAATGAATGTTCAATCCCCTATATCCTGGAATGAATGTTCAGTCCCCTATATCCTGGAATGAATGTGTTCAGTCCCCTATATCCTGGAATGAATGTTCAGTCCCCTATATCCTGGAATGAATGTGTTCAGTCCCCTATATCCTGGAATGAATATGTTGTTCGACGACTCAACATGGACCAATGAAAAGTAGACATAGCAGTTGAGATGAGTCTCTTCTTTAGCTGAGTCAGCAACACATACCAATTTAAGTGGATGTAGTGGTTACGCAAGCAACCTTATTCTTTAAAACTAGTAACTCCTCAAAAGGTTTGGAGGCAACGGTTGAGTGAGCAACCTTCTTTAGCTGGGGTCAGCCAACTCGTACCTGTTTGCCAGGCTCTAGAGAAAATGTAGTAATATTCCTCACTTATATATATATATAGTATATAATTATGCAACTAAACAGCATCACTTGCACTCATTCAGACAATTTGGAGAGATAAGAGAAAGCTGGACAAACTCACTCTCACACACTTTTGCTCAAAACTTTAATTAATATTTACTAATAGTAATATATATATTTATATATATTTATTTATATAACCTGTGGAATGAACGAAACATTAGTTTAATAATAACAGGCTAGAGAAACCATGGCACTAATCTCTGCTGGCAATAAATCACTGAATTATAAAATCCAATAAATCCTACAAACCGGTCCACAGACTTTGTCTTGGAAAATGACTATAGAGATGTGTCATGTCTATAGGAGATGTTCAGTGTGGGTCCGAAAGGCAATCTAACTTGGGTCTCTCTAGTACATCTATTTACATGTCCTAATAGCTTTGTCCACATTTTAATTTACTTTAGCTGACACTTCCAGCATGCAATCATGAGCTATGCTGTCTCCATTGGAGAGACTGTCCTCTCTTACTGACACTAAGATTATGTGTAAACTTGTATCAGCCAGAACGTGTGACTAGCTCCACTAATAATTACATAAGTAGCTCAGTGCTAAGTCTAACTAAAGTGTCAGATTTAAAGTAACAAATTTGAAACCGTTATTACTATTTAAATTGTAATTATTATATTTTGTTGTTAATTAAGTTAACCTTAGCTTTATTATCTTTAATCAAAGCGTGAGAAGGTGGGTGGACATGCCACAGCAGATAACAGTATATCAATGATAAAGCAATAAGGGTTGTAGAAATACATGTTGTAGATATATCAATGACAAGGCAATAAGGGTTGTAGAAATACATGTTGTAGATATATCAATGATAAAGCAATAAGGGTTGTAGAAATACATGTTATAGATATATCAATGGCAAAGCAATAAGGGTTGTAGAAATACATGTTGTAGATATATCAATGACAATACAATAAGGTTTGTAGAAATACATGTTGTAGATATATCAATGACAATACAATAAGGGTTGAAGAAATACATGTTGTAGATATATCAATGACAAGGCAATAAGGGTTGTAGAAATACATGTTGTAGATATATCAATGACAAAGCAATAAGGGTTGAAGAAATACATGTTGTAGATGTATTAATGACAAGGCAATAAGGGTTGTAGAAATACATGTTGTAGATATATCAATGGCAAAGCAATAAGGATTGTAGAAATACATGTTGTAGATATATCAATGACAAAACAATAACGGTTGTAGAAATACATGTTGTAGATATATCAATGACAAAGTAATAAGGGTTGTAGAAATACATGTTGTAGATATATCAATGACAAAACAATCATAAGGATTGTAGAAATATAAAGACATCAACTGAGTACAATCAATGTGAGGTGCTGAACGGTGTCAATATCACAGGTTGTATTTTGGTGCAGATGGCGGAGAGGAAAGCAAGACGGAATCTAAAGGACATCACAAAAAATAATCATAATCAATATCTTTGACTGTCTTGTTTATGCTTCTTAAAGCCTTGATTAACAAAGAAATTTCACTTGATAACAATCCTGATTAGCTTTCACTATAGCGCAAGAAATACGAATACAGACTTGCAAATGGCTAAGCGAGACGAAATTCTGGAGCTAGGATTTAGGCAGAGAAGTCAGTTGGAAAATATCCAATCATTGCAGCCGGCTTGAGCATGTGATCTCATCTGAGCTAGGCTTGCGCACGACTGCTGAGTCATAATTTATTCACTAAATTGTTTTGAATACTTTTATCACTGTCATAACTAACGTCGCCCTAGATTTTGCTTGGACGATAGATGTAGTATGTATAGTGTGCAGCAAAAATAAAATTTCAAGCTAAATTTAAACGCAAAGAAAGCAATTAATGATCTAGGTCTGAAGCGTTAGTGGTAAATCAGAAGCGTGAGAATGTTTGTGACGTAGTATCTTAGCTGTGTGATGCCGAATGTGTATGATGTAGTAACTTGGCTGTGCGGTGCTGAACGTAGTAACTTGGCTGTGTGGTGCCGAATATGTGTGACGTAATAAACTTGACTGCGCGATGCTGAATGTTTGTGACTTAGTAATTTGACACTTTGATGCCGAATGTTCGTGACGTAGTAATTTGGCTGTGGGGTGCCGAATGTTTGTGACGTAGTATCTTGATCGTGATGTCGAATGTTTGTGACGTAGTAAACTTGACTGTATGATGCCAAATGTGTGGGGACATAGTACTTAGCCATATAGTGCCAAATGCCTGCGACATAGTAACATAGATGCGTGATGCCGGACGTGTGTGACGAACACATTTTCATAGCGAAATGGACCCTGAAGCGCAAAACATGTTTCTTTAACGGTGAAGAAATATTAATGGGTATTGCCCCAGTAAAATGGATCATGCTCGATATAATCACAAGGTAATGGGGTGTTGTCAGAGCAAATGAATTATGCTTAACAAACACTTGTATAATGGGGCATTGTCACAGTGATTGAATCATAGGTGACCAGAAGGTTTTAAATGGACATTGCTTTAGTTATAGCTCTCTGTACAGTGAAGTGACAGATTTAGTGAACAGTGTCACACTATGTACAGTAAGAGTCCGGTTAGTGCAGAGGACACGTCCTAGAAAATGGAGCCCTCAGTGAAAGTAACATCTAGGTGGGAGTCTAAAACTGCCTAAGTGGATTATTTTAACACTTTTTTTGACATTTTTGACACTTGGAAAGTGTCGGGTGGTGGGGTCGTTAGGCGAAGCGTCAGGGACCTGACAGTCGATGTATCAAAGGATTTGAGGACATTTCTTGGCGAGGTGTGACTGCTAGTACTAGGACTGGTCAAATTTCCACTAGTTTTAAGGATTTTATTTTAATGTTTCTAACAAAATCATTATACCGAATCAACGACACGCGGGACCGCTTTAGCCTCTGTATTACTGCACTCGGCAAAATGCATCTAGTGGAACATGTTGGGGGAGGGGGGAAATGAACTATGAGGCGCAAAAAGCAGAGATTTGAATGGGATAATGTGTCAACGAAATGGAATTGTGGGATGCGAAACATACTTTAAAATGAACACTGTCAAAATAAACCCACCTATGACCCTAGCACACTTTAAAGAGATTGCAATTCAAAACTATCTGTATTATCACAAGTAAACGACAAAGAAATTATACAGATGATACAGCTGACGTAAAAGTCTTACAAGTCGCTCTGTGAATGAACAGTGAACACATGCGAAACAAGACTTTAAAAAAAAATTCATTTGTGAGGAGAAAAAGTGTTTCGGTATCAAATAATAAACGTTATGAACGACAGAACAAGTTCAACTAATACTCTACAGTCAATTCTGTTGACGGCGTCAGAGATTCCGAAGCCAAACAGTTTCACTTGTTAAGTCGTGAGTATAACTTTAGAAATGTTCCTCCACACCGGATCAATGCTATTGCTGGCAGTCAGTGCAGGTGGTTGAGCCTACGCAAAGGAAATGAGCAATTAACGGGCGACGATGTTTTTGAACGACGGCGCGCGCAGATTTTGCGACTTCTCGTATGCATGAATTACGATTTCGGAATAATTTTGCCAAAGAAGATCCTGCAAGGCAAACCGTAGTGAGATTTTGCAGAGTGTACAGAGTCCTGTAGGAATTGAGGGGTGGGGGTGGAGTGGGTCTCAGATTTGAACAAATTATTCGCTCTCTGCGTGTACTTTGCTCTGGAGCAGGTAATTATGACGTCACCGTTGATCCTGCTGGTGGCTTAGCGTCACGGGCCAGCACGTGGTACGTGAGTAAAATGCTGTTCGAGGTTAATGCTTCACAATGTGTGCCATAAAAATAGCTGTCAGAGTGTTCTTTTCGATAATTTTATAATTTAAAGGAAATCGTGCAAGATAACATTTTCAACTGCAGTTAAATACTACATTTAAAACCTAGACGAGATTGTTGACAACTTTGTTCCTTAAATATCAAACGTAAAGAGCAAAGGCATTAAAAAATAGCAATTAAATACTCTTCAGATAAATTCAAGTTACCTCCCGAATGTATATGGCAATGAAGAGGTTAATGCGGTTCGATTGAGGGGGGGAGAGTGGGGGGTGAGGGATAGTGTTTAACAGTTTATTTACTAGTCAAGATTTAAGTTTTAAGGGCTGGGATATCTAAATAGAATATTTCACGTTTGGAAAAGGGAATGAAGAAAACTTGACAAGATATTGTTCGACATTTTTCGGAAAACCCCGAATTTTAAGACAATAATCAAATTACCAGCTAGACGTTGGCATTGTAGTATCATTAGCTTTTCTGTGTTCTACTTCCGGTGACTTGCTCTTCCTTAGAAAACTCGACGAAAGACATTTTTAGGTGAGCTTCACCAGTAGGATATTGGTGACTTGCTCTTAGAAAACTCGACGAAAGACATTTTTAGTTGAGCTTCACCAGTAGGATATTGGTGACTTGCTCTTCCTTAGATGACAGACTTTCTTGTGTTTCTTGTGCTATGAGATAATTAACGTTATTTGTGAAACAAAGAATAAAAGACTTGAATTCAGAAGACATAGTAATAACTATTATTTATGTAGAAAATAAGAATTGCTCTATAAGAAAAATTATTATAATTAATACGCTCTTGATCGATGTTCAAATTTTCTTGTTCGTATTTGCAGTCATACTTACTCGTACTCTTAGTTTTCGTCAGTTAACAATAGTGCTGCTTTTACCGTTATCGCTAATGTTACATGTATCTCTGCCAGTCTCCAGGTCCACATCTTTCATTTTACTTGTCATCAGAAAACGATTATTATTTCTTTCATTTAAAACAATTACGTACTTATTTTATTTCTTCCCACACGTTCGTTTTAGGGGGCCTTTGCATATCAACACAGACACACACAAATACACCCACACGTTTGCATTAGGGGTGGTGGAGTGCCTTTGCATATCAACACAGACACACATAAATACACTCACACGTTCGCTTTGGGGGGTGGGGGGGGTCTCCAGGAATACAGTTTTAGGGTGAAGTAGCCTATGATAAAGCTGGACAACGAAGCCTCATCCATAGGGGTGCCCATCTCACAACCATCAGTGGTTTAAGCTCGACTCTGGGAGAGGTGGGGCAAGAAACGGTCGCGCGTAGGAATGTATCCTTCTAGAATTTAAATAAAACTGACATTTATTTAACCCATTCTATTTAAGACGAAATGGGAAAAATTATTTATTATTTGTTGAACAAATTCCTTAAGGTTATTTGAAGGAGAGAGAGAGAGAGAGAGAGAGAGAGAGAGAGAGAGAGAGAGAGAGAGAGAGAGAGAGAGAGATCCAGCGAACCATTCTGAGACAACACGACACCTACTTCCGTCCTGAACGTCAATACTTCTACTCTATTTGACGTGGATCAAGGTACGCAACTCTCGATTATGTTTCCACGCAATGTTTCATAACGAAAATTAATATTCAACCTGATGATAAGATGATTTGCATTTGAACTTGGAATTGTTTAGAAACTTTCTAATAAAAGCTATTTTATTTTACAACAGCTCTAATTTAGCCTCGATTTTGGATTGTGCACCATATAAACATTATATTACACAGAAGCCTCAAAAGTGCTTTAGTTCTAGACAGTTAAACAAAGACAAAAAGGGGGAATACATACCGAGAGCTCGTTGCCTTTAAATTCCAAACCCGTGATAATAGACATTCGTGCAATGTCTCTCTGATGTTTCTGCGATGTCGATTATGTTTATACCGCCGAGAAAGCGACCCCTAAGAACTCGTCTGGCTTCTAAGGGAGGCTACCCAATGTGACAGAGAGGGTCTGAGAGAAAAACACTACTGGTTTGCTTGCTCACGGTTTCTGGCGCCATTTTGTTTTCAACACACAGTCCTGCGTGTTGAGGTACAGGAAGTGGTGCAAATTTTGCACATTTTGTTAAACTGCTTACAGATGAACCCGCGTGCATTGTGGACGCTGAAGGTGATGTGAAAATCGATATGGTAAATCTGCTGAAAATTCTAGTAATAAAAGTTTCATAAAGTAAGGCAAGTAGGCCTATTATAGATCAGTGAATGAGCCGGACAATAATCATCTTGGTTTAAACCTATCACTGGGAGAACTTGTTTAAAACAACAGTACTGTTTGTCACTAATGCCTTTTTGGTGCAACAATATTTCGTCCATTATCTCTTAATAGCCAGTGCGTGAACAATTGCTGAAGTCAGCGGATAATGTCTTTCTTTCTTTCTTTCTTTTTTCTTTCTTTCATTAACCTTTCTTTCTTTCTTTCTTTCTTTCTTTTTTCTTTCTTTCATTAACATTTCTTTCTTTCTTTCTGTCTTTAACCTTTCTTTTTTTCTTTAACCTTTCTTTCTTTCTTGCATTCTTTCTGTTTTTCTTTCTTTCATTCTTTCTTTCTTTCTTTCTTTAACCTTTCTTTCTTTCTTTCTTTAACCTTTCTTTTTTCTTTAACCTTTCTTTCTTTCTTTCTTTCTTTCTTTCTTTCTTTCTTTAACCTTTCTTTCTTTCTTTCCTTCATTCTTTCTTTCTTTCAAATAATTATATGAGCATGAGTTGTAAGAGGGCGTGTACACTGTGCATTTTTGAGAGAATGTAAGGAGAAAATGAATATATGAAATAAAAAGATGAACAAAACACAATGTGTGTGTGTGTGTGTGTGTGTGTGTGTGTGTGTGTGTGTGTGTGTGTGTGTGTGTGAATTACAAGTTATTGTTTTAGAAATGTATCAATATTCGCAATTGATTGTTTTTTTGCTGTCCTGTACATAAATTATCTTTAAAGTAAAAATATATTGTAAAACCTTTACAAGCTAGTCTGGGTGACTGGTTTAGATACGCAATGCTGATGAATGTTACAAAATCCTGACAATCATTTAACACTGCTCGCGACTGTGGTTTTTTTAATTTTCAAACACCTTTGTTTTTCTTAGCTTGATTTCGTTTATAAGCGTGTGTTTCACACACACACACACACACACACATTCTCTCTTTTACACACACATCAAAACCATAATATCCTGGAATTAAGCACCATGCTTGAAACCGTTTACAGGAGAGAAAATTTTCAGTCCTAACTGTGCGTCCTTGTAAACTGTCAAGCGTCATGTTTGACGACATACCAGTGAGAATCGGACCGTTTAAAATCCGTCAGCGATTTGCCGAGGTAGCCTTGGAGTTTGTTGTCTCGGCTTTTGCGCGCTGTCGGCCGAGACCCGAAGATAATGTCCACGACGTTACATTCACCGTTTCTGTCTCTTCGATCGCAGCAGGTCAAATATTGGGGAGAGCAAATTTGCGCGTCAAATATCTAAACACATGGCACTGTCATCCGAAGGGGTGGAGATGCTCCAGGGGAGGGGAGGAGAAGGGCAGGAAAGCAATGATTGGGAGGATGAGAGGTGAGGGGGTGGGTGAACGAAAATGGATTTCAGCATGCACACAGCGAAGAGTAAAAAGGCGATTCAAGCCAGCTGCACTCAAAGTAATCGGTTATCAGTACATGCATTGTTATTATCAGCATAGTCTTCGTCATCATCATTGTTTTGACAAGTTACCATCGTCGTTATTATCGTAGTCGTCCTCGTAATCATCATCATTATATTATTATAATTACCACCACTACAAAGGACTTCTCACGTTTTCCGTCATCTATCAGTTAGCTGGTTTTGCGAATTTCGAAATCCTTCTAAGATTGTGGTTGATCCAAGGTTTAACGTAGGATATCAAAGAGAAAGAGTGCTGTTTAATGTGTCTGTGGGAGTGTGTGCGTGTGGAGAGGAGGAGGGGTCAGGTTTGGCAATTTATTTAGATAAACTTCCATTTCAGTTGTATACCGTTTTAGCGTTCCCATTAATATACTGGAATCACCTTCTTACCAACATTCTGCATTTCTGATCCTGCACAGCAGTGTCGATGGTTGCTGAAGTCTTGTTGGCAGAGTATTTTTTTTCTGCCTTGATAATGCGATTTGTTCTTTTGTGAACAGCTTCGCGGAGTTTCGACTTTTGGTTGCAGCGACTGTATCGGAGTGGAGCTGCCGTACTGGTATCTTGATTCTGCAGTTGTCGTAGAAGCTCTTGTATAGGACATTTTGCCATTTTATTGTTCCGTCCGATGTGCAGTTTTACTTTCTGAATAGAACTGACATCCATGTAGTGTTTGTTCTCCGGCTTCATCGGTTTTGTTTGCGGAGTTTTTATTTTGGTATTATTTGAGATCTTAATTGCTTTTATTTTGGTATTATTTGAGATCTTAATTGCTTGCATTTCATGGTATTGTTTTGTTCAGTGCTTGATCCTGCTCGCATATAATGAGTGTGTAAAGTCCCATGAAGACGGAAGACAGGACAATGAAGAATGATAGTTTCAGAAGATAATTCCAAGCCCCCTGATATGTACAGCCAGGTATATTAATGAAATACAACATGTAACATGTGAGTCATGCCAACAGGAGTGGTCTAAGTATCAACAATAAATGCATTCAGCAAGAAATGAAATAAGACTGTATTTGGTTACCAATAGCAAACATTTCAATGATTACAATTAGTGTTTATGAATGGATATCGTTTATAAGCACTATCATTTAGTATCATAACAGAAAGTTTGAGTCCTTTGGCACTGTGTTAGTTACTTGGTTCGTTTGTATGAGTGAATTAATAAGTGAGTTTATAAGAAAACACTGAGTGTTTCTGAGTGAACTCTAAGAGTACTCTGAAGTTTGACCGAAGCTGTGCATATGTTTTGTTGTACTCTTAAATTTATTTCAATTTTATTATGAACTTTCTATATTGGTTTCAGTTTAATGATTACTTCTATTTATAATTCTCGCTTATGTTTTACTCATTTTGCTAATTTTTTTTTAAGTTTATTAATTAATTATTTTTTTATTGTTTAAAGTGGACGCTCAATTTACAGCTGACAAGCAGATTTTCAATCACGATTTCCTATCGTAGTTGTCTCTCTTTGTTCTGCTTCTATTGTAGTTTCGCTTAATTCTGTTTCCTGTTTTAGCTGGCGCTCTGTATTCTATGTTTGCAGTTATTTTAGACTCGGCACTTCAGATATCTGTAATTAGGTGAGATTGTTTATGTTTTCAATAACGAAAGAAAAAAACGAAAAGTCAAATGAAGAGGTTTAGAAAGGCCGTTACAAACGTAATAAGAACGTTGTCTATTTCAGTACTGTAAATACCAGGTGTGGGCGTGAAGGATTGGCGGGTATTTTTATATTATGTTTTTGACATTTAAAGTTTTAACTTTAAAAATGCGATGGATGTTGGGAATGGGGAATGATTTTATATTAGGTTTTCAATGTATCGACACATCTTATTACAGACGTGTGAACATGTCTTCTCTGTATTGAAACGATTTTTAATGAGGCTTTTCTTCATAGGTTTTGTTTTCGGGCAAAACAGTGAGATTTTTTTGTTTGTTTGTTTGTCATCTTGTTTCATGAATAATTATTTGCATTTTATTTTTTTAGCCTTCTGGCAACAACTGTAGCATTTATGTAATCTCCTGCTTTGTTCGCATTGCTCCGATTTGAAAAAAAAATAATAATAATAATTACTAGCTATTTCCTCTCTCACTATTTCTGTGTCTCTCCTTTCCTCTCATCCTCTGTTTCAAGATTTTCTCTCCTTGTAATAAAAGAAATCAAAGTGTGTAAGGATAAAAATGATAAAAATAGCAAAAGTATGTTTGATCCAAAAGTGTCTCCCTCAAACATTAAGATAATCTACTGACGATGAAATCGTTTCGACATTTTTTTTATCTGGCATGCGGTAAGAAATATATATTTGCGATTGTTGGACACATTTGTAAGTCAACATTTTAAATGTGTTCTTATTAAACTGCTCGCTAAAACATAAGTATTATCTCGTAGTTTAGAACTGTCTATTAAACTGCTCGCTAAAACATAAGTATTATCTCGTAGTTTAGAACTGTCTATTAAGACTTTTCCGCTCATAAATAGTTAGATGTATGTTCTTATTTTAGTACAGAAATTCTTTTTTAGTTTATTTCTTGAGTATTTTTTTAATTTCGTTTTGTTTCGTTTTGGATATTTTGTTTGCTTTTGTGCATTTTGCGGAAACTTTTGGCTTTCGGTGCTGTTCAGTTTATTCACGATTGTTGTCTGATCAGATTGTAAAGGCGCCATTTGAAAAAAATAAAATCTATCTATCTATCTATCTATCTATCTATCTATCTATCTATCTATCTATCTATCTATCTATCTATCTATCTATCTATCTATCTACCTACCTATCTATCTATCTAGCTACCTATCTATCTATCTATCTGTCTGTCTACCTATCACACACACACACACTAATTTTATCTCTTGATCACGCTTGCATAAGCATTCAACTCTTTAATGATTACTTTTCAACCATATCTTTTCATTTCAGCCCTGCAAAGAAATTAGGTTTTTACTGCTAACTATTACATAAGCCATAAAGTTTCTCATTTACAGTATATAGCCAGTGTTATCTATCCACTGTAATTGTGTTCTTTCATTACGACTATTTACACTACATTATTATTAGTGTGTACATTGTGTCAGCCTCTAATGTTTAAATATAAAATTATGGTTATAACATACACCTATATAGACTTGTTATCCTTCCCAAGGTTGCATACTTTGTCTTTATATAGTTATATCTAGGATTTTTATTAGAACAGTATAAATAGGGTTTTCTGTCCCTTGATAGTAATTACTTCTCTAGTTCAAATTTAAGGCTGGCACGCACGTGCTTAAAGTTTTGACATTTGTGTGAATTTGTGACATTATTTGGTCTCTCACATTTCCCGGAATAATGACTATTTAACACTGCACTGTTCACAGACTTGTGACATTATTTAGGACCTCACATTTCCCAGACTAGTGACTATTTAACACTGCACTGTTCACAGACTTGTAACATTATTTTGGACCTCACATTTTCCAGACTAGTGACAACTATGCACTTCACTGTTCACAAACCTGTGACATTATTTTGGACCTCACTTCTCAAAAACTGGCGCTTTTCATTGGATTTTGTTCCTCATAAGCGTAATTCTGTTTAGACTTTGGATATCACTCCTCACAAAAGTGATTGTGTTTAGACTGGATTTTATTCCTCACAATCGTGGTTGTGCTTAGACTGGATTTTATTCCTCTCAAAAGTGATTGTGTTTAGACTGGATTTTATTCCTCTCAAAAGTGATTGTGTTTAGACTGGATTTTATTCCTCTCAAAAGTGATTGTTTAGACTTTGGATTTCTCTCTTCACAAATATGATTGTTTTAGACTGGATTTTATTCCTCACAAACGTGATTTGTTTAGAATGGATTTATTCCTCACAAAGGTGATTGTCTAGACTTTGGATTTCACTCTTCACAAATGTGACAGTGTTTAGGCTTGGAATTGCATTCCTGACAAAAGTGATTGTGTTTAGACTTTGGACTTCATTCTTTACTAATTAATTATTGAACTAAGAGTGCTTACACACTGGTGACACTACATGAACTTTGCTTTCACGACCCGGTGATTTTATTTTTCACAAACCTTTCACTATTTTGGGGCTTCATTGGTTGCAAACCGGTGCCTTTATTTGAATGTTGTTGCCCACACTCTGATGACTTTATTCTGCGACTTTAATGTTTATTCAAAGGAGTGTTTCATGTGGATTTACAAACAGGTCACTTTATTTTAGCTTTTTTTTTTAGATTTTACTGTTCATTGGTGATTTCATTTTCTCTTATTTCCTAAAAGCTGATGTTTTTCACGTAGCTTTCATTGTCCAGAAACTGGTGACTTTAGCTTGGGCAATACTGCTCGTCAATTGATTACTTCTTCTTGAGCTTCACTGGTGACGAAATGGTGACCATTATACAATTCATATCTTTCAAGTTGGTGATTTTATTAGCGATTTACTTGCATTTATAAATTATTTAGACTAATTGTAACTTAACTGTATACCATGACTTCATCATCTCTCTTCCAAAGAGAACTTTGGCACTGTGCGACCGAACCACACCCTTTAAGTAACGGCATAATCCAAGCACGAAATGTCTGAGACTTCTGCCAGAACAAATGCATGGAATCTAAACTTCATTCCCGAAAACCACTACTACATTGAACTCAGAAACAAACACGAGACAGCGATAGCAATTATCTCTCGTCATCTGCCAAATCATTAGCTCTCTGCCTTATCTTCGCTCGGACATTTTTTTCAAAGAGGTTTTTTCTGCACGGATCTGTTTGCTCTTAGAATCTGTTCCAGTAATTTTCACAACCAGCGAAGTGCTGCCGGCTGTTTGTTGTTGTGTCATTTAGAAGAAAAAAAAAACGAAAAAAAAAACGTATCATTTCTCGCTGCTCTTTGCAACATCGCCCACCCGCTCTCCCAACCACCACCCCCAGTCAGCTTCCATCCGGGTTCGAGAGCCAGTTACGCTCGCCGCCAGCGGCACGTGCAAATGCAGCAACGCACGCATAGTCAGCACGCGTTTGCGTGCTGTACTGTCCGTTAGCCGTCGTCATGCTGGGAATTTGCATTTAGCCGGCTTGACTGTGCAAGTGTGCATTGGAAACACACTTTGTTATTCTTATTATTTTATGAAGCTGTTAGGGAGATCACGTGACCCTTTGATCAGTGAGGTGTGCGAACGTGAGGAGGCTCTCTTCAAATTGTCTTGCAGTCAGCTACTTCGCGAAGCAGCGGATTTCTTCCGTTCGCTGCACGTCGCAACCGGGTCGTACTTATGCGACTGGACGGGGTGGATACACGGAGGAAGCGTGTGACCTACTTATGAAGACAAATATACTAGTTACCTCTTAATAACGATGAAGTGACTTTATTGTTTACAAAGCCTCAAATTTATTCATGACTTTAGTCAAAGCCAATACTTATACTTTCCCATTAAGTGCTGTGATTTTAAAGATGCCTTTAATGATCTAAGTTGGCAGAGAAATGTTTACATTTTGCAATAGTTTAAAGGCATTTTCTGTCTTCTAAACAACTCATAATTAACACAGCTCACAATACGACTCCCTTCTCTTTCTCTTTTCTTTCTCTCTCTCTCCTTCCTTTAATCGCCACGATAACATATTTGTTGTGGCATTCTTTTAATTTCACTCACTTTCGGTGTATGTTAAAGGGGTGGTGAGAGAGGCTTGGGAAGACATCCATCTTCTTGATTTCCTTGCATATTTTATCAGCTTTCTCAGTTAACCGTTTATAGATATAGCGCATTTAGAGGCTAATATTATTAAACTTTCATGATACCTTTGCATCAAGCAAACTAAACTAAACGTCACGGGTCGATGGTTTAATCCAAACGCACAAAGATTGCAAGCGCGCTTTTATACAAACACCACAGCTCACAACACACACATGTACACTCCTAACTCGCATGCAGAAAATAGAGTTAGTCAATGACAAAATAAAAAGTTAGTTGTCACTTAGAAAGTTAAAGCGATTTAAGACCATTAATTATGAAACATTTTTTCTTTTGCTCAGCGCGTTCGAGCTTGGCGCTAGTTTTATAAGACCATACACGCTGTAAATCCACATTTCAAGGACCTTTAAGCCTGTTTGGTAGAATGCGGGGGTAAACACAGAGTTTACTAATCTGTAAACATGTCACCCACAGCGACAACTTTATCGCAAAATGAATTCGGAAAATGTGTAACATCAAAATCCCGAAGGCTTTCTTTTTGTAGTGGCGCTCTCGAGTCTCCCCCGTATGCCTGTGTAACTCGAGGACAAAGGTCATCAGTCCGGCCACGAGAAACGCTTCTGTTTGACGTGACCAGTTACGTACGCGTTGGTCGGGTGACGATGTGTCTCATGTTCATTTCGACATCTCTGGCTGTCCTGTATTACATTATAATTGTCTGTATCAAATGCATGCTTTTTCGTCTGATAAATATATACTATAAAACGGATTGGTTGATTGATTGATTGATTGATTGATTCCAGTCATCCTATTACTTTGCTTGTCTAGACGCACATATGTAGATATTTGTCTCAAGTACATCTCTTTAGTTTCATTCCAAAAAGCATTAAGCATATATATATTATATTTGTATCAAAGTCATCTCTTTAAATGTTCTGTCTTAGAGCCATCGATAGCTGTTCGCTTCCTCTACATTTCTTCAACTTTGGAGAGAGTAATCGTGTAAATTTTCTTTGTACCACAACATTCATTCTGTCTTCTAATCAAGTGTCTCTCAGTCATTTCTTTAAACTGCTTGTGTCAGTTCTTCTTAAATTCTGCTTGTCTCAGCCGATTCTTTGATTGTTTGTCACAGACACTTTGTAGTTTGTCACACAGCAAGTTCTTCAATTTTATACCATTAACGTTTGTATGGCAATGTCAGATAGACATGTTTGTAATTCAGTTTCTTTCACATTATTTCTGTAGCATTGTTGTTAATGCAACCATCTCTACTAGTTGTCTTTCTCATATCATAGACATGTAGATAGATAGATAGATAGATAGATAGATAGATAGATAGATAGATAGATAGATAGATAGATAGATAGATAGATAGATAGATAGATAGATAGATAGATAGGTGGATGGATGGATGGATAGATAGACAGACAGATAGATAGATAGATAGATAGATAGATAGATAGATAGATAGATCGATCGATAGATAGATAGATAGATAGAGGGTTAGATAGAAAGATAGATGGATAGATAGATAGATCAATAGATAGAGGGATAGATAGAAAGATAGATGGATAGATAGATAGATCGATCGATAGATAGATAGATAGATAGATAGATAGATAGAGGGATAGATAGAAAGATAGATGGATAGATAGATAGATAGAGGGATAGATAGAAAGATAGATGGATAGATAGATAGATGGATAGATAGATAGATAGATAGATAGATAGATAGATAGATAGATAGATAGATAGATAGATAGATGTTTTGTATAATTAATTCCATTATCTTAACCTCATTACCGATACTTTCTCTTCAGAGCATCCAAACCACACTTTGTGATTATTTCCCCTTGATCTCTTTCCATAAATGACACATTATGGAGCCTCTTGGTGAGATAATTATTAACAATTAAAGAACATTCAATTTATCATAGATCATTTATCATAGGATATCTACAGTAGAATGCACTTAACCACTAACAAAGAGACTAAAAAGAGCGGTTAAGATAAAATATATTTAATATGAATACTATGCTAATAGTAGCCTGGTTAAAAACTACACTTTTACATCTTATCTATCTTACCAAAAGATATACGTTGTTAAATATAAGTTTAGAGTAAGAATTATGCTTTATTCTAAACTGGTATGCATTAATTCAACTAGTCACGCTCTTTAACCGGAAAACGGTCGTTTCAATAACTTGATGTCTATTATGCCCTACTCAGTCTCTGCTTATTTTATATAAGATACTTTTCAGCCAGTTCTCGCTTTAAATTGTCCATAATGTCCGAGAATCAAACATCACGTCCATAACTGTCCGACGTTCGAACATCACGTCCACAATTGTCCAACGTTCGAACATCACGTCCACAATTGTCCAACGTTCGAACATCACGTCCATAATTGTTCAAGATTCAAACATCACGTCCATAATTGTCCGAGATTCAAAATCACGTGACTAATTGTTCGAGATTCAAACCTCACGTCCATAACTGCCTGACATTCGAACATCACGTCCATGAGTGTCCGACTTTCGGACATAACGTCGTCTTTGTTGACTCATGTTCGTCGCGTTGTCTCTGGAATGCAAAGTAGATTGGATAAGATATGAACGAACTGTGTGTGTGTGTGTGTGTGTGTGTGTGTGTGTGTGTGTGTGTGTGTGTGTGTGTGTGTGTGTGTGTGTGTGTGTGTGTGTGTGTGTGTGTCCCTATGCTGTAGCAAAGTACTGAAATAACACTCCAGCCTCTGCCTTGCGTACAAATCCACTTTCAGAGTAAACTTGAGAAAATTTCACTCTCCCGAATACAAAATCCTTCGCTTCATTAATCCCAGACTCCAGTAAACCTTAAAATGATGACGTAAAATCTAAATTTAATGCACGAGATCGATGGTCTGACTATATATTAAGCATACAATTATTGACGTCTTTATGACACACTGTACTCTACAGGATTCTCTAAGGGAAAAAAATGAATTCATCTTTCCATACACAGCAGTAATACCTCCTATGTTTGTCGTCCTTAGTCAAAGATATAATATCGTTAACGAGCCCGATTCAACAATTATCTTTCTTTCTTTTTTTTTTTACTTAAATATAAAGTATTCGATTTTGCCGATAATTTGGGACAGGAATTTCAGTCATTAAGGAATAAGTCACTCTCCTGACAAATTCAAACTGAAGATTCGAAGGTCGAATTTCCAAATTGGGTCCAAGTACAGGATTTACTCCTTAATTACTGCTAACTCACTTAAAATATATCCGTCTCATACTCACCGGGTTTGCAGCTAGACGTCCTATAGGAGTCCACTTAATCCAAATCGTTCCACTTTGGGCGATTAGCCAAATGCTGCTTGACCTTGACGTTGATGTAGAACACGTACTAGCCAATCAGCAGTTTAGCGTCCGATTTCAATCGTTCCCTCTTTCTGATTTAAAATCTCTAAGTGTAATTGGTGACTGTTAGGTCTCGTTTGCGGATCTGTATGGACAAGCACTTCAAGGGCAAAATGCCTGTGGTATCGCGATCACTCTGCGTTTCGTTAATTCTTTCCCTTTGTTTGATTTCTTGTATATTCTTTTTCCTACACTTCAGACCATGATATTCGTACAGGATAATTTTTATATACCTATTCACGTCAGAAGTCAAATTTCGTTTTGCTTACCAACCGACCAAATCAGGTTACTTACCAGCCATACAAATCATTTTACTTACCAACCACACACGTTGTTTTTACTTACCAACCTCACAAATCGTTTAACTTACCAGCCAAATAAATAATAATTTTTACTTACCAACCTCACAAATCGTTTAACTTACCAGCCAAATAAATAATAATTTTTACTTACCAACTTAAAAAAAATCATTTTACTACCAAGCACACAAATCATTTATTTACAGACCAAACAAATAATTTTACTTACCAAGCACACAAATCATTTTACTTACGAAACACACAAATCATTTTACTTACTAGGCACACAAATCATTTTACTTTCCGACCAAACAAATCATTTTGGTTATCAAACAGAAATCATTTTGCTTACCAATAACACAAATCATTTTTGCTTACCAACCACACAAATCATTTTTGCTTACTAACCACACAAATCATTGTATTTACCAGCTACACAAACCATCTTACAAATCAAGTTATCTTTTGACTAATATGATTATTTTAGTCACTAACAACTCGATTAATTTTATATAACAATTACTCAAATTACTTACCAATCAATCTTTCTTGCATACCAACTAATCAAATCATGTTACCACCAACTAATGAAATTGTTTTACTTACCGAACACAAAACAACTGTATTTGCCAACATTGCAAATCATTGTACTTACAAATCACACAAATTATGTATTCACCATCCATGTTAATCAATTCACTTAAAAACTACATTTAATTAAAACCACCAGAATTATTGTACTCAAAAGCACAAGAATAATATTACTTACGAACCAATATAAATATTATTTTGCTTTTCATCCAAATTAAACATTTTACTTAACAACCTTCCAAATACTTTTACCTACCAACTAATATAAACATTTTCCTTACCAAGTGTAAAAATAATTTTACTTACCAACTAATCTAATCATTTCATTTACCAGCCACGCAAATCAGTTTACTTACCAACTAATCTAATCATTTCATTTACCAATCACGCAAATCATTTTGTCTACCAACTAATCCAAACATTTTACTTACCATCCATTCTTATCATTTTTGTTACCAACCGTAGAAATAATTGTACTTAACAAGCAACCATTGTTTTAAATTACCAGCCAATCTAATCATTTTACTTATCAGCCATTCTAATCATTTAACATACCAACTAATCAAATAAATTTACTTACAATCTAATCTTTTTACTTACCAGCCAGAACATGCGTCCGATTGTCCAATGAGTCTGGAAGCTGATTACACTAGCTAATGACGCACAATTAAACTAGCCAATTGGTCTTCGACTCCACATTTGTCATCGGACAAATGTATATCTCACGTTATACCAGCACAAGCATATTTGTGTGTGTGTGTGTGTGTGTGTGTGTGTGTGTGTGTGTGTGTGTGTGTGTGTGTGTGTGTTGTGCTTATAGATTTCCTTGTGTTCCTGAACGTGTGTTTGTGCTTGTGAATGTGTGTTTGTGTGTAAGCGTGTTTCATAGTGCGGTTGTGTGCGTGTTCGTGTATATTTTGCGACGGATTTGTGTGATGTGACGCATGGGGAAGGATTGATAAACGAAAGAAAAACGCACAGACTGACATTCGCAGTTTACTTCATTCACCCACCCACCCAACCCCTACGCTCCAGGAACAAGGAAACCACGGCAAAGTCTGACATGACTTGTCCCCGAGAACCGCTGCGCATGGAATACCCCGGTCTCTGGGCAGCGCGTGCCCGCGATGGAAACTCTATGTTTGGAAGCGGCTTTATCGGGTATCTTGATAACACTCATCATTGGGATCCTCCGTTATCCGGGTATCTGCAGCTACCCGGATTGTAGCTGACCAGTGCATTCCAGAGAAATTGGAAATTAAGGGCACGCTAGTAGGATCCATCGATGATGACAAGAGTGATGACTAGAATGTCGTGATGGCTGCCTTCATTGTCCAACGTATAAAAGTCAAGCCCTAAACATATCAACTCATTATGAAGCATAATATTGCCACTGATACGCTAGACGAAGAACAGAGACGTGCAAGAAATACAACAGCGGTGATATAGCCTGTGATTGGACCGAATGAGAATGGCATGGACCCTAAAGAACAGCACGTACTTGCGGAAACTGTCCACTTAGAGAACCGTTATTCCTCTGAATCAGTTAAGTCGTTTACTATTTGTTTATAGATGTATTATTTTGATTTTATTTAGAGCTCTAAATGTACCATTCTTTCGATTCGGAAAGCGGATTTTAGAACCGGTGGCTACGGTTGATGTCTGAACGCAGCAAACTGTATCAGTCTGTGATGTTATGCTTTTGCTTTGTACCTGTAATCTCTAGACCAGACGTGTATTATTTAATTTTTTCTCCATTTTTTGTTTTACGTTAAAGCGAGTGATGTTATCCTCTTGTGGCTCTCTACTGTTCTTCAGAAGAAGTAAACCTACTTCTGCTAGTTGTCGTAAAAAGTTAAAGTAATTTACTTATCATAGCTGATATCACTCACGTCACTGTGTCGTGGGAATACGTTCTAGAATGTGTCAACTCAAGTTTACAGGTTGTAACTCTAGCACTCATATATCAACACTAAAATTGTGCCTACACTGTACGTTTTCTCCCGATCGTTTTGCTGTAAATGAGTTCTTTGTCAATTTGATTCATGAGATGTTTCGATTTGATATTTCGCATTTAATTATTTATTTATCATCTGATTTATCTGTGTGTCTGTACGTGCGTGCGTGTCTGTGCATGCGTGTTGTGATGTGTGCATGTGTGATAAATCTAGCGCATGCAGACACCCAAATTACACACACACACACACACACACACACACACACACAAATTCATGCACGGACAAGCAGGAGAACATAAGTAAAAACAAACTGCATATTCAAACATATTATCGTCAAGAGTAGTATTACTAAAACTGTAAGTTAGAATGAAGCATTAGATCATGATAATTATAAGAATATAAAGCAGCTATTAACGCTTGTATCCGTTGATCTTTAAGGACTTTACAAACAAATTATTATGTATTGATAATACAGTAGTAGGAGAGAGTATGTATGCACTGCAAAGATAACAATGAGCCATTGGGTTTAAACCCCTGACTTCTTGCAAGAGCGACCGGCGTCTAGACCTCTCGACTTTTTTTTTCCAAGCAGCCCAACTTATATCAGTTCTCTTTCATCACAAATGGCTTCCGGAGTTTTCTTTCCCTTATCATCATCACTATAAATCAGTGAGGCGATACTTACGATCATTGTGTTGTTGTTATTGTGTCGGCAAAGGTTTGTTTTATTTTATTCACTTGCCAACTGCCTTGTTTCCAACCTTCCGTGCGTCTTATATCAAAGTCCGATAACTCCCATATTTGCCAAGGTCCGCTACTCGTACTGCTTCGTACGCTGCACTGTCTTGCTCTACTGGATCGAAGGTTGCTTAGAAACGTACTGGTTGTTCGGAGAGTGCTCAAGAAAGAAATGGTTGATCGGAGACATCCAGAAGCTACTACCAAGAGTATAGTTAAGCGGAAATGTTCTAATTAATCTAATAGATCGAAGACTGCTCAGAAAAGTTCTAACTGTTGCAAGACTGTTGAAAAATGTTTTCGTTGATAGAAGACTAATCGAAAAATGTTTTAGTTGATCGAAGACTGCTCAGAAAGGTTCTAGCTGGTGCTAGACTGCTCCAAAATGTTTAGGTTGATCGACGACTGCTCAGAAAGGTTCTATCTAGTGCTAGACTGCTCGAAAATGTTTCAGTTGATCGTAGACCGCTCCGAAATGTACTAGTAAGTCTATGTCTGCTTAAAAATGTGTTAGCTGACCGCAGGATGTCCACTGATGTACTGGTGTGATCCGCAAATACACAGGACTGTGCGATCTGTAAAACGAGGGCCGCCCATTGATGTACTAGTTGATCAAGGACTGCGCATAAATATACCTGCTCATAAAAGAACTGATCAAAAATGTAATAAATGATGGGAGACTGTCTTAATAATAAACAAACTAGTCGAAGACTGCCTAAAATTACAAAAGCATATAGGAGAGATTGCCTAAAGATTACACTAGCAAATAGGAGAGATTGCCTAAAGAATACAGTAGCAAATAGGAGAGATTGCCTAAAGAATACACTAGCAAATAGGAGAGATTGCCTAAAGAACACAGTAGCAAATAGGAGAGATTGCCTAAAGAATACAGTAGCAAATAGGAGAGATTGCCTAAAGAATACACTAGCAAATAGGAGAGATTGCCTAAAGAATACAGTAGCATATAGGAGAGATTGCCTAAAGAATACACTAACAGATCGAGTGCTACATTGTGCTCTTGTACGAGTTGACTGACCATTGTCCGTTCTTGCACTAACTCACCACGTCCTGCACTGTATCGTAGTAGCAGATCGAAGGCCGACTTTTAACACAAGCTACTCTGTCTAACACTAGAAACAACTACTCTCTTCTCAATGTGCGGGTTTTGAGTGAACACAAGCTACTCTGTCTAGCACTAGAAACAACTACTCTCTTCTCAACGTGCCGGATTTTGCTAGTCGACTGCACACTTTAACTTCAAGGATTGTTTGACTTGAAATCTGCCAAATCTCCGTTCACTTCAACCAAAACCTGCACTCTCCTTATCGATCTTACTGAACACTACACTGATTGGTAATATTTGATTGGATCCTGCACACTGTTGAGCAGCTGGCTACTTTTTATTTTGTAGGTGTTCCATTCGCAGTTTACTTCATTCACCCAACCCACCCAACCCCTACGCTCCAGGAACAAGGAAACCACGGCAAAGTCTGACATGACATGATTTATTCCTGCACTATATTGTAATATTTGATTGAACCCTGGAATCTCTCGTACTGAATGGCTGAATCTTTGATTCTTGTTGAAGCTGAACAGGCCCTGTAGTCTCTAAAGTCTTCGTTTAGTGACAGTCGCTTGCTTTAGATTATGCTATCGTCTCTTGGCCGTTAGAATTAATATTCATATATGGTTAATATTCGATAAGGTTTTTGTTAGTGTTCGTTCGTTTGGTTTTTTTTTTAAATATGAGAACGTAGCCAGGACACAGGATGAACACTTGCTTTGCTCGCCGGCAGTCGCTTCCGCTGTGCCCGACTCAAGTCTGACCTTGACTTTCTTTTAGTACATTTCCAAACTCCAACATTCACCAGTTCACCACAAAGCCTGTCTGTACACCAAGTTGTTTGAAGAACAAAGAATTATCTTCCCTGTTTTAGGTCAAAACTCAAATAACGTACTCGTTCTTATTGAACTCAAGAACAAAATAATACGTCATATTTTCTCTGACTTTACTCAGTTTCTTTTATATTTTTTTTCAGGGCTAAATTCCTATGAAGGACAAATTGGAGTCAGAAGGAAATTCTCCCCCGCCAGTCATGGCGGATGCCCGGAAGCGGAAGCGACTTGACCCGGAACTTATTCACGATTCCGAAGGTTAGGCATTGTCGGGATTTTATTCAGTTTACGATTGCTTTTGTTATAACCGTTCATAACTAATGCATTGCATTTCACAAAGGACATCTTACTTTATGAATAGCAAGCCTAAGTTCTTCATTTGTCTCTTTACGGATATGTGAAGGTTAGGTCCAATGGGGTTAATTTCAATCAAATATTTATTCTGTGAGTCAGCGGTAACATGTTCCCACTTCAGTGACCTCACTATAGTCTGTTGGTGTGGGTACTGACTGTGTTCTATTGAGCTGTTAACGTTTTGAGTGTAATGGAGTGGTGTCCATCACGTGCGAGTGGTCCCGTTTGTCTGTGAATTCTAATTTTCACGGAGTGGTTGTTCCTGCTGTATACAGCAATTGTTCCAAGTGGGAACGTAGCTTTTGTTCCGAGCGTGTACACAATTATTGTTCCAAGTGGGAATGTAGCTTTAGTTCCGAGCCTGTACACAGCAATTGTTCCAAGTGGGAATGTAGCTATAGTTCCGAGCCTGTACACAGCAATTGTTCCAAGTGTGAATGTAGCTTTAGTTCCGAGCGTGTACGCATCTTTGTTCTGACTGTGTATCTTTTCTTCCGATTGCGTTCGAGTGTGTATGTGGCTTTTGTCTCGAACATGTATGCAGCAATTGTTCCCAGTGTATGTAGCGATTGTTCCCAGTGTATGTAGCGATTGTTCCCTGTGTATGTAGCGATTGTTCCCTGTGTATGTAGCGATTGTTTCGAGTGTGTGTAGCGATTGTTCCCAGTGTATGTAGCGATTGTTTCGAGTGTGTGTCAGGTGTGTAGCGTTTCTTTCCCACAGAGTGTAAATGCCATGTGATTTGAAAAGTGTTGAGAGTGTCAATCACTCGTACATTAACTCTGAAATAACTGTGCTATATCGAGTTATGTTTACATTCTAAAACAGAGAAATGTGGTATTTTTATTTTGGAGACATTTCTTTTCTTTTTAAGATAATTTAAGTATTACCGAAAAGGTTCAGTTTTACAAATCGTCGTATTATGTTTAGTCGATAAGATAAAATAAATGACATCTCTCCAATGAAACGTTAAAATAACTGACATCTCTCCAATGGGATAATAATAAAATTTGTACTATTTCCCTAAAAGAATTTTAACTACATTCTTAATTTAAATGACACAGAAATGAAGGATTCGATTTTTAAAAAATAATAAAATCCCAATAATTCTTCACTGTAGTACTAATAGATAGAAAGATAGATAGACAGATGGATATGTCGATAGATGGATAGATAGATGGGTAGGCAGGTATTCAGATAGATAGATAGATAGATAGATAGATAGACAGACAGACAGACAGATAGATAGATAGATAGATAGATAGATAGATAGATAGATAGATAGATAGATAGATAGATAGATAGATAGATAGATAGATAGATAGATAGATAGATAGATAGATGGATGGATGGATGGATGGATAGATAGATAGATAGATAGATGGATAGATGGATGGATGAATGGATGGATGAATGGATAGATAGATAGATAGATAGATATATATATATATAGATAGATAGATAGATAGATAGATAGATAGATAGATAGATAGATAGATAGATAGATAGATAGATAGATAGATAGATAGATAGATAGATAGATAACCGTGTGATTACAAAAAGACAAAGACGTGACTCACGACTCAACTGGAGGCGTGGTTCTTGTTCCGGCTGGCCAAAGCACTACAGGAATGCATATTTGTGCGTTAGATGCCTGTATATGAATTACCGACGCGCGATATTTATGTTAATAACAGACATTATTTTGTGCTTGTATCCGGTTGTAAAAGTTTGTTGTTGCTGTTTAAAATTGTGTGACCAGTTTTGTCGAGATCATACAGAGAAGCAAACTCTTTCTCTTCCTCAACTAATCCGCTTTCAATGCACGAAAACTGCACAAGTGAATTTAATTATATTATTTGAGGTCTTTGGTTGCAACGCCCTCTTCCGATTCTGTTGAAGATGAGTCGTGTTAAAATAATACTACTTTCTCAAAGTGTGTCTTAAATTAGTAGCACTGTACGTCACTCTTATTTCAATTTATTATTCTGTTGTATTCGAGAATGCCATCCAAACCTCCAGGTTTTAGATTTGTCGATGATTTTATCTTTATTTCTCGGCGTCAAAACTAAACTCTTTAATTCAAAGTGATAACTTAAAGTGTCGGGAACTTTTGCAAATTGCTGGCTTTTGAACGGTGGGATTATATTATACTTTGTAGTTCTGTGGAAGATGGAAAACAATATACTCTTCGCGAGGAGATTAAACTTAAAGTATACATCTTCAGTAGCAAGGCTAAATTCTTTAATATTTTTGCGAACAATATCATAAGAACAGTTTTGACGACGAAATTTAACTTTTATTTTTCGAAAAAAAATTTGCGCAGTATCTGAACGACAAGATGTGGACGAGAAATCTTTAGTTTTGGGGAGATAATTTATAGTTTTGTTTGGAAAACGAGATTACATTCTATAACTTTGAGAACGAATTTTGTAAATTTGGCGACATTATTAAACTGACATCTTACCACTTGAACAAAGAATTTTGTAAATTTGGCGACAATATTAAACTGACATCTTACCACTTGAACAAAGAATTTTGTAAATTGGGCGACAATATTAAACTGACATCTTACCACTTGAACAAAGAATTTTGTAAATTTGGCGACAATATTAAACTGACATCTTACCACTTGAACAAAGAATTTTGTAAATTTGGCGACAATATTAAGCTGACATCTTACCACTTGAACAAAAAAAGGTATACTCTGTAATTCTGGCGAAGTGCTGAATCTCTTGGTATTTGTGATTAGGTTGAAGTCTATAATTTTACAAGAAAATAAGACTCTGAAGTTACCTTTTCTCCTTAATGTTCTGGTGATAAATATTCCAGGGTTAGCAAAGACGTTACAATTGTTTGGCAACAAGATCAAAAACTTAATTTTTTGGGTGAGAGAGTTAAAATGTTCGCTGGAGACGACTATTAAACTGTATACTTTTTGAAAAGACGCGGAAACTGTAGTTTTGGGGAAAAGAAAAGAAAATAAATTATTAACGCCTGGGAAAGAGATTGTACTAAACTGTCAAGTCTAGAAATATATTATACCAAACTTATAAGTCTGGAAATAAGTTTCTACTAAATAGCGCATATTTCTAACTTAGATTTATTAAACATAACACATATAGAAATTAGATTAAACTAAACTTAACACATTCGGGAAATTACACTGAACTAAAACTAAACACATTTGAAAATTATATTAAACTAAACTTAACACATGGAAAAAATTCTATTAAACTAAATTTAACACATGGAAATTAGATTGAACTAAACTGTACACAAGTGGAAATTAGATTGAACTAAATTGTACACATTTGGAAATTAGACCGAATTAAAAAGAACACATTTGGAAATTAGAATGAACTAAATCTGTGCACACTCGCAAACAGATGAAATTTAACAATATATCTTTGGGTGATAGATTTAACTTTAATATTTACATTTGGAAAATACATTTAATTTAATTGTGTACCTTTGGGAAATAAATTAAATTTAACTGCATACATTTGGAAAATAGATCTAACTTAACTGTTTACATTTGGAAATAAGATTTAATCTAAATGCATCCATTCGAAATTAAATTTAACTTAGCAATGTACGTTCGGAAATTATATTTAAATTAGCTCTATACCTTTGGAAAGAAGTGTAACTATAGCTTTGGCATCGACCTTGTACTTTATGATTCCGGTTATTATTAGAAAGGGTTCTTCAACTTGTCGTGAAGATATTGCATTTATTGTTTTGGTAACGAGTATAAACTTAATTCTGTTGACCAGAAAAAAAGTGGTGAAGATATTACACTTTATAAGTTTGGAAACGAGTTAAAATGTTTTCTTTTGTTGACTGGATTAATGTGGTGGAGTTGTTACACTTTATAATTTTGAACACGATTTTAAACTTTAATTCTGTTGACCAGAGTAATTTTCTATTTGGCGCCAGGAGTAAACTCTACAATTGCCACTGTGATAATGTGAAAACTTAAATTCTGGCAAGGAGATTAAACTATATAGTTCTAGTGTCGAGATAATTACTCTATGAACGTCTAGCAATGAGAATAAACTATACAGTTCTGGCAATGAGAATAAACTATACAGTTCTGGCAATGAGAATAAACTATACAGTTCTGGCAATGAGAATAAACTATACTGTTCTGGCAATGAGAATAAACTATACAGTTCTGGCAATGAGAATAAACTATACTGTTCTGGCAATGAGAATAAACTATACTGTTTTGGCAATGAGAATAAACTATACAGTTCTAGCAGCGAGAATAAACTATACTGTTCTGTCAATGAGAATAAACTATACTATTCTGGCAATGAGAATAAACTATACTGTTCTGGCAATGAGAATAAACTAAAATTCTGTCAGTGAGAATAACCTATACAGTTCTGGCAAATAGAATAAACTATACTGTTCTGGCAATGAGAATAAACTATACAGTTCTGGCAATGAGAATAAACTATACTGCTCTGGCAATGAGAATAACCTATTCAGTTCTGGCAATGAGAAAACCTATATGGTTCTGGCAATGAGAAAAACTATACAGTTCTGGCAATGAGAAAACCTATATGGTTCTGGCAATGAGAAAAACTATACAGTTCTGGCAATGAGAATAAGCTATACGGTTCTTCCAAGGAAACTAAACTACACAGTTCTGGATAGCGAGAATAAACTATACAGTTTTAGCGTCGAGATTAAACTATACTGTTCTGGCGACGAGAATAAACTATACAGTTTTGATAACGAGATTAAATGTTATCTCTAATTGACTCTATTATTGTTCCCTTGCATCTTTTCGGACTTTTACATATGAAAATTAAAATGTTTAAAAATAAAAATCAAACAAAAAATGAACATCCGGAAATTTAATGAAATAATCTATTCTTTTACAAAGATTGATTTTGTTTTTAAATTTCCTGACAGGAAAAAAAAACAACAGTTATGTTGTCATTCCATTTTTTTTTCCATTCCAATATTTATTTATTTTGTTGTACTTTATTACAACAACTCTACATCAAGCATGTCGTGACTAGATCATAGTATTCTTTGCGTGAGCATGTTGGTAGTTAGGAGAAGACAACTCTGATGTCAAAATAATTTGGAACCTGTTTCTAAGAACTGCACTCGTCCAACAATTGTTCACGGACACTGTAGGTGGAAAAAAAATTCAACAAAACAATACCATTGCACATTGTGCATACAAACGCTATTAGCGTCTTTTTCTTAGAGTCTCGACTCTGATCCGAATGTAGGCGACGTAACGTCCGGTGTGTGGGTGGGTGGGATGCTGTCTAGGTTCATTTGTCAGTCTCGATTTATTCAGGAAATGCTGGTTGTTCCGCCTGCACTGAGTACAGTTTTTTGTTGTAGTTTCTTATTTGCTTGTTTGTTTTTATAATTCACGAAGTATTGTTGAAATTCCAATTGTTTTGACTGAGGGCCTCGCACTAACGTCGTCCAGGTCTATTTTAAACTGTCTCGGCTAATTATAATTATTGAAAGAGAAATGCCAGTTGTTTCCAATGTGTAAGACGCCTGCCACGCACAGCCATATATTATTATACTTGTTCAGTCAGTAGGAAAAAGAAATAGTACAAGATACTTTGAAAACATATTTTGATTTTATTATATTTTCTTATTGTTCTATAGAAGTGCGTATTTGTAGTATGAAAGCAGCTGGAGTGAAATTTTAGAATGACAGATGCTTATTTCTCAGATGGCAAATGAAGTCTGAAAACAATTGGACTGAATCTTAAGAATGACAGTCATTGATGTCACTTACCTTTTCCACTCGAATGTCCCACTGGATAGGACATTTGTATTTTCCAGTTTCGAATGTGTGTATTACACTTAAGATATTCATTTCGATTATGTGTTTTACTGGGTGGGATATTCATGCACTATACATGTTCAGTGATCGTATGACCTTCCAAATGGAACAGTAATGCCATTGGTTTACTCTGACATTATAATCAAGCGGATTCAAAATTTTAAAGTAATGTCCCGATTTGGGAGTCAACCGACAAAAATTCTATTCGAGTGAAAAGGACTAAGAATGAAAACATTCGAGTGAAACTTTAGAATGACATGAGATTGACAATCATTGATGTCTCTCACATGACTATAAATATGAGAGTGACAATCATTGATGTCTCTCACATGACTATGAATATGAGAATGACAACCATTGATGTCTCTCACATGACTATGAATATGAGAATGACAATCATTGATGTCTCTCAAATGACTATGAATATGAGAATGACAATCATTGATGTCTCTCACATGACTATGAATATGAGAATGACAATCATTGATGTCTCTCACATGACTATTGATAATTGAGGTTTTCATGTTTCGATATATAATTTGCTGATTTTTCTCATAGAAGTTCGTTTTGTTTATTTGGAAGTGATCTAATCACACTTTCATCATCGTGATCTAGTAGTATTAATATTCATCATTGTGGTCTAGTAGTATTAATATTCATCATTGTGGTCTAGTAGTATTAATATTCATCATTGTGGTCTAGTAATATTAATATACATTATCTTTTGTCAATAGTATTAGTATTCATCACTGTGGTCTAGTAGTATTTATATATTCATTATCTTTTGTCAAGTAGTGTTAGTATTCTTCAGTGGTCTAGAAGTATTAATATTCATCATTGTGGTCTAGAAGTATTAATATTCATCATTGTGGTCTAGTAGTATTAGTATTCATCATTGAGGTCTAGTAGTATTAGTATTCATCATTGAGGTCTAGTAGTATTAGTATTCATCACTGTGGTCTAGTAGTAATAATATATATTCATCATCGTTTGTCAAGTAGTATCAGTATTCATCATTGTGGTCAAGAAGTATTAATATTCATTATCGAGATCAAGTAGTATTAGTAGTCATCAATGTGTTTTAGTATTATTAACAGTCATTATCGTGATCTAGTATTATTATTATTTATTATCGTGGTCTGGGAGTATAAATATTCATTATCTTGGTCAAGTAGTATTAATGTTAATTATAGTGTTCTAGTAGTAATAATAGTCATTACCATGATCTAGTAATAATAATATATATTATCGTGGTCTAGTAGTATTAATGTTCATTATCGTGGTCTAGTAGTATTAATGTTAATTATAGTATTCTAGTAGTAATATTAGTCATTACCGTGATCTAGTAATAACAATATATATTATCGTGGTCTAGTAGTATTAATGTTCATCGTTGTAGTCTAGTTGTATTAATATTCACCATCGATGTCAAGTAGTATTAGTATTCATTATTTTGGTCTAGAAGTATTAATATTCATCGTCATGATCTACTAGTGTTAGTATTCAACATCGTTATAATTATCATTACCACCACAATCTTTCTCCTGTTTCTATTATTATTGTTCTTGTTTTTGTTGTTCTGGTTATTATTACTTTTGTTGTTCTTGTCATTATTATTATTATTATTATTATTATTATTATTCGCTATATAACTCACCGCCGTCATTGTCATGTCCACAGAAAAGCAAATCGAACTGATTTTAGTATGCGAAATAGCGACTATTGGAGAGTCAGATCTTATATGGGTGAAAAGAAGAAAGTCAAAAGTCATCTGCAAAGTGTGGAAGTTACTGATTGAATCCATTCTCTTTCTTTTACCCTTTTCTCCAGAACCTTCCATCTGAAAAGCTCGAAGAAAGAAAAATAACTTCACATTGGTGTTTATGTAAATTAAGATCGAGTGCACAATAATGCGTACATTGTGAACAAGCGGTTAGTTGAGAAATCAACTGTATAAATAAATAAGTGTGCTGCCGAGCCTCTAAATTCCAAAAATTATTTTTTAATCTAAAGAATTTTGTTTGTTAATAATTTGGGAATGCATAATAGATTACCTCAAAACAGGGATAGTTAAGAATACACTGAGGTTTAAAATATATTTTTTTAAAAAGGTTTTAAAATGGATGTTTCATACACAAGTATTGGAATCGTGATAACGTCGATTTTCAGAACGTTGTGATTTGGGGATGCAGTGTTACGTCATTTCCCTGTCGAGAAACGTTTAGAACCTTATGTTGTTGTTAAATTGCAATTTAACTGACTATCTAATTTCAGTTAAACAATAAACAAATTTTGCCATATTTAAGCCTCATTATTACACACGCACGCACGCCCACACACGCACACGCACGCACAAACATGCCCACATGCACGCACACGCACGCACACGCACGCCCACACACACACACACGCACACACAAACACATGCCCACACGCACGCACACGCACGCGTGCGCGCACATGACTATCATGAGATGTTCTATTAATACGTTATATTTTTACTTTACAGATAGTTTCAGTTAAACAAAAAAGTTCCATTTTAAGCATCATTACCCCTCATATACACGTGCACGCACACACACACAACATGGATATCTTTTAATTCTTTTGTTTTAAGCATTATATTTTTATTGATTAAGTTTCAATGAATTATACGAGTAATCGAAATTATAACAGTGCAAAGGTAAATTTTTTTTCATTACTCTTAACAATGCGAACAAGCACACACGATTAATTTTCAGTCACTTTACTAATATCAGTAGTTTAGCTTCATAGATTTCTTTTCTGAAGTAATATTAGAGTAATTATATATCGTTACAGTTACATAAAAGAATTTCAGAAGCGTGTGTAGGGCTGATAGTCGGTGGAGAACACATACGAACACTAGTGGCTGCAATTTTGTGACTTTAATAATCTAAAATTCAGACCTTGAAATGTCTAAGTACTGACATGAGCGGCTGATATTTTGTGACTTTAATAATCTAAAATTCAGACCTTGAAATGTCTAAGTACTGACATGAGTGGCTGATATTTTGTGACTTTAATAATCTAAAATTCAGACCTTGAAATGTCTAAGTACTGACATGAGTGGCTGATATTTTGTGACTTTAATAATCTAAAATTCAGAATTTGAAATGGTACTGACATGAGTGGCTGATATTTTGTGTCATAAATAATGTAAAATACAAACTTTGAATGTCTTATTATTGACAAGAGTGGCTGACATTTTGTTTCACAAATAATACAAAATACAAAATGTGAAATGTCTTAGCACTGAAACGAATGGCTGATATTTTTTTTTATCACAATTAATGTAAAATACTACATTTGAAATGTCTTAGTACTGAAACGAGTGGCTGATATTGTGTGCGTCTTAAATAACCTAAAATACAAAATTTGAGATATCTTGTTACTGATAAGAATGACTGATATTTTGTGTCTTAAATAATGCAAAATAAAAATTTTGAAATGTGTTAGTAAAACTTACGGAATTTTAAAAAAGTAAACTAAAGCATTTGCTTGGTGGAGGGGGTGGGGTGAAAGTCTACAATTACATTCTTTGTACGTGACATGATTACCGTATTGGGCAAGATATATTGCTAACGTACCGCAGATTGGGGTACGCTGATAACTCAAACGTAACATTTTCATGAGAGATTATTCAGTTTATATATATCAGAAACATTATTATTTTAATATAAACATATTTCTTAAGCCACTTGTGAATTTCAGAATTATGGCGCGTTCTTTTCCGAACAACCAAGTCTAGTCCGTCGCTTAAAAATGCAAACTTTGATATAATTGTTTGCTGTATTTAATAAATACTTCTAACAATCGGTCGTATTTTATTGAAAGATTATATTCTGACTGCATTCTTCTCTATCATCCACAAATTCACATATGCTTGATAAATTTAACGAATATATCTGATAAGGCGGACTGTTTGATTAAGAGATGAGACAAGAATTAAATTCTGCACTATCATCTATACAATTACTTCAATGTCGGCTAAATTTCAATGTGTCCTACAATCGGTCTGTCATTTTGTACGAATAACATTGACACTGATATAATATTTGGAGAATACATATCTACAATTTCCTGGGTATATTTAATTATATGCCGCAAAATGCGAGAAATGTTTGAAAAATTTGGTGAATACTTATCTACAACCTTTCCTGGTTATATTTATATAATTATATGCCGCAAAATGCGAGAAATGTTTGAAAAATTTGGTGAATACTTATCTACAACCTTTCCTGGTTATATTTATATAATTATAAGCCGCAAAATGCGAGAAATGTTTGAAAAATTTGGTGAATACTTATCTACAACCTTTCCTGGTTATATTTATATAATTATATGCCGCAAAATGCGAGAAATGCTTGAACATTGCAAAGGTTTCAGTATCAAGTATTTCTAGCAAAAACTCGGTTCGTGTAATGTTTACGTTTGTATGTGCATATATGTTAATTTGACACAAATAGCTAGCTAGGTAGAAGGATGGATTGATGGACGGACGGACGCTCAGATAGATAGATAGTGTAACGCTGAAAAAACGCAAACGCGTCCTATAAATACATTTAATTTATTACTGTTCAATAAATAAATAAATTTACCGATAAAAATCGTGAAGTTAAGCAACTTAGAGAAATAATCGCATGCCTATACACGAAAACACGTACTGTCTGTTTTGAACTTCTGCTTAAGACTAATAAGAGACCACAGATAGTGTCGGTCGTCATCTATTACGTAATCATGAAGCTAATGAACTAATCTGACGCGTTCTGACTCGTGTCACAGGGGAAGGGGGGGGGGGGTCCTCGCTCACTAAATCTAGGGAGTCGATCAAAGGGACCTAACCATGTAAAACACGTACTCACACACTACTCTTATATTCACTATCTCTTTCATTCACAATACTCGTACACACTCTCTCATTCACTCACACTACTCTTACACCCACTCATTCTCATTCACGCACACACTACTCTTTCAATCACTCTCATTCACTCACACACTACTCTTACACTCATCTCTCATTCACTCACGCACTACTCTTATACTCATTATCTCTTTCACTCACACTCCTCGTACACCCACTCATTCTCATTCACACACACACTACTTTTACACTCACTCTCATTCACTCACACACTACTCTTACACTCACACATTACTCTTACACCCACTCTCACATTCACTCACACACTACTCTTACACCCACTCTCACATTCACACACACTACTCTTATACTAACTGTCTCTTTCACTCACACTCCTCGTACACCCACTCATTCTCATTCACTCACACACTACTCTTACACTCACTCTCATTCACTCACACATTACTCTTACACCCACTCTCACATTCACTTACACACTACTCTTACACACTCTTTCACTCACACTAGCTCACATATGCACACTCACTCTCACATTCACATTCAATCTTATTCACACTCACCTCCCACTCACTTTATTACTCACAATCACGGCTAATTAATGCATTTAACTTTATTTCTTCAAGTATACATTCGTCGAATGCGTGATTTTACCACAATGGGTTCGGCGAACCACAAATTTTCTGTGGAGAAATAAAAGAAACTAGTCCACCCGAGAAAGAAAGAAATACACGAAAACTATACCAAGAAAAAGTGTTGGGCTGCAACGCCTACAACAAGAGAAAATGCAGCTGGAACAAAAAAATCCTTCTTTAATATTGTATGTCTGTTGTCACAGGTGGCTTTCTGTTTCTGTTTAGTTCTATGTGCGTGAAGTCTGCACTTGTTTACACGAATCTATACCTCTATGACAGTGTGTGTGTGTGTGTGTGTGTGTGTGTGTGTGTGTGTGTGTGTGTGTGTGTGTGTGTGTGTGTGTGTATGTGTGTGCACGTGTAATAAAAACGAATACATTTTGTTGTTTGCCGCGCTTAATAAGCCGGTGGCTTAGTTTCTAGAAAGGGGGGAGATTAATAGGGTTAGTCGTCACTATGCGAGAACCGGTTTGCTTAATTGTCCGTACGTTGCCTTTTGTTTGGTGTAAATAATCCCAGTGTTGGTTTCTTGCAAGTCGTCTTCGGGTCCGAACTCAACCCCAGAATATTTCCCATCCCATCGTCTCACGATTGACAAATCTGCGCGCGCGCCAGGAACTGCAGTGCGCATGCGGAGTTTTTCAATTTGCGCGTGCTGCATTTTGCATGAGCGTGAATAATTCATGGGTACAATTACCTCGAGGCCGCGGGACCATGACGCGAGTCAAATGAGCAGTCGGTTTGCGTTTTCTTCGACTCACGCTCCATGCATCAATGACCTCACAGTCCTATAGCTGTTCTCCCCTCCCATTCCTAGTTCTCCCTCCCTCTTTCTCTACTTCCCCTCTGTCTACTTTTCTCTGATCTTTTTCTTATAACCTATCTCTTAAATGTGTGTGTGTGTGTGTGTGTGTGTGTGTGTGTGTGTGTGTGTGTGTGTGTGTGTGTGTGTGCTTCAACCTGTGTTTATTGTTCTTGTTATTAGTCACATAATACATCAGTTACCAATTCAGCTTAATTTTCTTGTATACCTCCGTAACTCTCCAATCTCTCTCTCTCTCTCTCTCTCTCTCTCTCTCTCTCTCTCTCTCTCTCTCTCTCTCTCTCTCTCTCTCTCTCTCTCTCTCTCTCTCTCTCTCTGTACTCCTCTGCATGCCATGTCGCTATGAATTTTTCACTCATTTTAACTTGACTTTCTTCCTTTCTTTTCATTTTTCACACCATCTAACTATCTTTTTCTTTTTCTTCACTTTCCATCTTCCAAACTATCAAACTCTAATCTTTCTTTCTTTCTTTCTTTCTTTCTTTCTTTCTTTCTTTCTTTCTTTCTTTCTTTCTTTCTTAATTCGTCTATCTATCCCTGTATCTTGTATTGTCTCTCTCCCTTATTTTCATTCTAACCTCTAAACTATGTCTTCTCTTTGTTTCTTTCTCTCTATAAATAATTCTACCTCTCTATTTCTATCTCTCTTTCTCTTTTACGTTCATTTGATTGTCTTCCTCACTGTTTTTTCAATCTCTTCCTCCCGTTCGCAGCCTACGTTTCTCTTTTTTACCCTTCCTGCCTTCTTCCACTCTCTCTCTCTTTTCACCACCCCTCTGTCTGTGTTTCAGTGGGAGCGCGCGCGAGTGTACATGTGTGTGTGTGTGTGTGTGCGTGTGTGTATGTGCGTGTGTGCATGCGTGCATACGTGCGTGCGAGTTTCATAACTGTCTCTATGCTTGTACGCTTAAAGTTATGCTTCACAGTTAAAATACACTAATCTCCCCGGCACAGTTCCAAACACATTCTTCTCGAGATAGATTCGGCACTTTTCGCACAACCACAACCCACCACCCACCACCACCATCACCACCTTGGATGTCCGTTAGCGCATCATTAAATGTTTTGTCTCCAAAATCATTTGACACGGATATGCTGATCTTAACGCCAGCTCCCGCACTACGGAGTTATGGCTCTTGAATTTTAGTGTAACTTGAAACAATGAAAAACTTGAGAAAGCGAAGTTACTTCTGCTTCTTTAACATCTTCACCCCGGTATCTCGATTTACGCCAGTCTAGATACAAGGGTTGTATACTCCCACCTGCACTCTCCTAAGTTTGAAAGTAGAAAGGTTCTGAACTTGTATAGCTGGCATGGGGCGACAACCCAGGTATTTATGACCTGAATAGCCATTTCAGTCAAGTTGATCAACAAAGAGCCAGTTGCCTCACTCTCACTGGAACGATATTTAATTTTTAATTTAATAATTTAAAATAATTTAATATTAAATGGATCGTTAGTACCTATAATTATAATCTATGGGGACACAATCAAATCTAAATAAATAGATTGTCATGCTGATGTGTACACTTTTCCTCAAAATTAAAATTTCTGTTTTTTGAAAATGGGAGATGGGGGGGGGGAGAGAAAGAAACCCAGACACTCCTCGCCAGTCAGACTATCAGAGGAACCAATGACATATATGATTGCCAATAGACAAGATTGCCACTCAAAAATTGTCGCAATCCTAAAACTGTCAGAATAGCAAGACTAGTGCGCAAACGACTTACTATGGCATGTCAACCTATCACGTGACCACTGATCACATGATTACAATAAAGACTGCAATACGACCAAGGTCATAGTATTCACTGCAGACTGTCACCAATTAAAATGTGTCACTGTTGATGCATCTAAAACTGTATATTTTTTTTATTTTTTTTTTACATGCATAGGAATACTTTCTGCCTGATAGATTTCCATCAGTTAAACAAAACATAAAATGCAAGTATTCAAATGAACCGTCAAACAAATGTTGTTTGACCATTGATATAGTTTATTTATATAGTGTAATGACAAGTGCTCTCTCGCAATTTAATCTCTTTTTATTTCCCAGTACATCACAAGTCTGTCTAGAAGATTTTCAGAAATGCATATTATATTGTAAATGTACTACACGAATAAAGCAGATGAAGTATATCTTCTACGTCATGTGTTAAATTTCAAAAGTACCTGGCCTTGGGTTAAATTCTCATTGATTTTGCTTCTTGGGTGGAGACACCTTCCTCGAAGAACACCTAATCAGTCTGACAGCTCTTGAAATTCCTTGTGAACAATGTTGTTCCACTCAGGGCCAAATTTTCGTGTCACACTTATTTATGAAGTGTGATTTCAGTTTGCACATGTGTAGCAATGGCCGAGAGAAATGGCTGCAGGCAATTGGTATCTACTTATGCATGACTGAGGACCTATAGAATTTATATCTGATGACCACGCTATGTAGTGCTCTTAACTCTTAACTAACAATTAGCACTTAAACATGCATTTTTAAATCTATCCTAGCAAACGGGTCAGAAAGAAATATCAACAAAAAACGAATGTGGCAGACACTTAATTAAAGTGGAGATTAACTAATTAATAAAAATATAATAATTTTAATCAATTGTTACTTGTGCCAATTGTACTTAGTTTGTTACTTATATATATATATATATATATATACACACACATGTAATCTAATAACATCACTTAGTACTCAGGAATATTAATTACACAATACACATACACAAACTGCACCACGTACAAACAATCATTCCATCAGTCCTAAGTCTTTTGAAATGACGAGGTAAAAGAGACAGCCTTGCCACAAGAAAGTCACGCGGCAACATTATCCTCTATTTCATATTCTGCGCCTCATCAGGAAGCTGGAAGGGAGAGAGAAGGAGGGGGCGAAGCGCGAAGCTTTCATGTCTGCGAATGCATATGACATATTTTGCAATATGAGGACCTCCGCTCAAGTGTAAACATAATCATTCTGTCATTTAGGCAAGGTAAACCTACTTTTATAAAGTACGTCGAGAAAAGCAATAAGGGCGATTACTGCCGAGCAGTTTTCACAAGTGCTATTAAAATGACGTCATTTCCGATGTCATATTGCTATATTAAGATTAAGGCAGGTCGGCATGAGCGCGCAGACATGCACGACAACACGCTCGCAAACATCCACCCACCTGCCAACACACACACACACACACACATTCTTATGTATAGGCAAAGAAGGAAAGTGTTGTTAGTTTGAATGCATGCGTAAGAGGAAGTGCGTCACAAGAGGACAACAAGACACTTGACAATAAGTAGACAACGATAAAGGCAAACATACAGACCAGACACAATACCACATACGTAATAAAACGTATAGATAAATGAGTATATACACAAACAAATATAAAGAAATACATACACTAACAACAGGTGCAAATCTGTTACACGTGAATATAAATCAAAACTGTTAGATACAAAGAGAGACATTGTAACGGTCATGAATATAAGACTATTCATGCATTCAAAACGACAGGCGAAACCATGATTCCCAAAGATATTCACAAAAGTAGGCTGAAAGACAGAGACAGAGACGGTACCAGAGAGAAACTCAGAGAAACAAATTGGCAGACAATTAGAAGATACGGTCATAAAATAACGCATATTTGGAACTCAAAGACACTGAGAGAGAGAGATGCACATTCACGCACATACATATATATATATATATATATACACACACACGTACACACGTACACACACACACACACACACACACACACACACCGCTAAATTAGAGCCCAGCAGAGTGAACATATGACAATCAATTTCTTGTTGCTGTTTTTGGAAAGTTTTAAAATTTAAAATTAAAAAGCATGTACGTAATATAAAAGAATAAATCTGTTCTTATTCATTGGATAAAGGAAAAACGTCATTGCATGGGTATCAGTAGCAAATTTATGGCTATCTGGATAGTTTCCTGCGATTCAATCAAGCACCTCGCGTATGCGCGGTAATACTACAATACGCATGTGTGGTGGTTCTTGTAAAACAACTTTTGTTTATTAAATTTTGTTATTAATCAAGTTTTATGATGAAAAACAAAACAATACGTCTTGAAATGTCTTGAAATGTGCAAGCAATTTTATAATCACCGACAGTCACTAACATAAATCCAGCAATAGTTTTGCTTAAATTTATTGTGTCGAAAATGAATAATAATAATCATGCAATTAACGATTTCATCAAATTCTAAACGCACTAGGGCTGAATAGCATGATTATAATTCTTTATACATTACAACAACATGAATGATCTTACTCTAATTCTGTAATGCTCTGACATCTGTGATCTGACTCTAATTCTGTAATGTTGTAACATCTAAGACCTAACAATTATCCTGTAATGGTGAACATCTATGATATGACTCTAATCGTATAATGCTGTGACGTCTACGACCTAACTCTAATTCTGTAATGTTGTAATATTATGTGACTACTCGTATAATGCTGTAACGCCTACGACCTAACTCTAATTCTGCCATGCTTAACATCAATGATCTTACTCCAATCATATACTGCTGTAACGTCTATGACCTCTCTCCAATCTTGTAATGCTGAACATCTATGACTCTAATCCAGTGATGTCGTCACGTCTATGACCTCACTCTAATCCTGTAATGCTTCCATGTCTATGATCTCACTCTAATCCTGCAATGCTGAACATCTATGATCTCATTCTAATTCAAAACTGCAGTTATATTTAAAATTGTAATTTAATGCTATCTTGCAGTAGCCTTGATTATCAAACTGCACTTTAATGTACTTGATGTTACTGTAATTTCTCTGTGTGTTTTCCTCTAAGAACCTCTCTCTCTCTTTGTCTATCTCTAATATGTCGTTGTCCTTTTCCTCTATCTTACCAGCTCTCCGATCTCGAGCTCTCTTCCTATCTGACACACATCGCCTTTTTTCTATTTACATCTAGTTCTCTCTCTCCACATCTCCCCTCTCTTTCCTTCTTTGTGTGTGTGTGTGTGTGTGTCTGAAATAGTTCGCGATGTCTTCTAGTTACACTCTCTATCTGATATTTATGGTCTTTTCTCTAGCTTTCTAGTTACCTCTCACTTTACTCGTTCTCTCTCTGTGAGATATATATATATATATATGTGTGTGTGTGTGTGTGTGTGTGTGTGTGTTTGTTTGTTTGTTTGTTTGTTTATCGATGACTGACGAAAGAATATTACAATTAGTGCCTAATAGTCGTCCGCCATTTTTCTGTCGCAGAATTATTTCAAGATCTGAGTCAAATGCAGGATACCTGGCTAGCAGAAGGTGAGTCTTTGATGCTGGCTGCGCGTGCGAGCGTACACACACACACACACACACACACACACACACACACACACACACACACACACACACACACACACACACACACACACACAAACACACACACACATATATATATACATACACACGGTGTACATATATATATATATACACAAGAAATAACAAACTCAGAATGCATATACAGATATGTGCGCGCTGATATGCAACCTGTTTGGTAATCAGGACACAAAACTTCTCTAAGAGAAATAACAACAGGAAATTAGCGAGTTTCGCTGTTTGACCTTGAAAGGATTGAAGCAGACATTTATCTCCCAGGAGGAGACAATTGTAATGGAGGTACGTTCGTGTTGGATTGATACAGTAATGTGATGGCGTTCGTCGGAAGAGATTGATAAATATATTAGATAAGTATTTGTCCGAAAAGACTGTAAGTATAGACAGAAGTATTTGTCCGAAAAGACTGTAAGTATAGACAGAAGTGTTTGTCCGAAAAGACTGTAAGTATAGACAGAAGTGTTTGTCCAAAAAGACTGTAAGTTTAGACAGAAGTGTTTGTCCGAAAAGACTGTAAGTATAGACAGAAGTATTTGTCCGAAAAGACTGTAAGCATAGACAGAAGTATTTGTCCGAAAAGACTGTAAGTATAGACAGAAGTATTTGTCCGAAAAGACTGTAAGTATAGACAGAAGTGTTTGTCCGAAAAGACTGTAAGTATAGACAGAAGTGTTTGTCCGAAAAGACTGTAAGTATAGACAGAAGTATTTGTCCGAAAAGACTGTAAGTATAGACAGAAGTGTTTGTCCGAAAAGACTGTAAGTATAGACAGAAGTGTTTGTCCGAAAAGACTGTAAGTATAGACAGAAGTGTTTGTCCGAAAATACTGTAAGTATAGACAGAAGTGTTTGTCCGAAAAGAGTGTAAGTATAGACAGAAGTATTTGTCCGAAAAGACTGTAAGTATAGACAGAAGTATTTGTCCGAAAAGACTGTAAGTATAGACAGAAGTATTTGTCCGAAAAGACTGTAAGTATAGACAGAAGTATTTGTCAGAATAGTTTGTAAATAAAATATAGTAATATAATATCTTTCAGTTTAAGTATGAAGCGATTTAGCCTTTTAAGAGCAATATCTCTGGAGAACTGTGTGTTAGCTAGTGTGTTCACAGCGAAGTCCACAGACAAGCTAAATGGAACAACAATGAGTGTCATTAGTGCAAACTAGTGTTTGTAACATCATTGTCTGTCATTTCTGAGGTAAAGCAACTTCATGTTACTAATGCTGTAACAACAATGCCTTTCACTATAGACGCAATCAGACATTGCTTTTTATGAACAATGCAGACTAGCGTTTTAAAAACAGTGCAGATTAGTGTTTTAAGAACAATGTAGACTAGTGTTTTAAGAACAATTTCCGGTCCATTTGATTCAAGGAACTCTATATTATCTTACCAGCAACCTCACTATATAGTTCACTACCAGCAACCTCTCCCTATAATAAGCAAGTGTTATGACAACAGTGCCTGTCACTCTGGATACAATGCAAGCATGCTTTTCTGGCTTTTTCGGTGTTTTTTTGTTTGTTTGTTTGTTTTGTGGGGGGAGGGGGTATGTTTGTTTGTTTGGCGAAACTGTATCACGAAATACATCAATGAAATAAATATTTAATAGAACAGAGTATGGTGCTAAACACATCATGAAAAACAATACTTAAAATAACAGTAGTCAAAGCTCTAAAATGAACTCCATTGTAAAAAGTTATATTTAAAAGTCAGTGTTCTTTGGCGGAGTATATTTACCTTTCCCATTTCTAAATTTATCTGTTATATAAACTGTTAAATTGTCAGAGTGACCCCATCTTGGGCACTTCTTATGATGATATATTTTTATAAGTGTAGGAGTTAGAGTAAACAGCTTGGGTTGAGAAAATGCTAGAAAATTGCTGATCCAATCCAAATCAGTTCCAACTGGATGAGTAGATTTTCTGACCAATAGACTCACACTTGTTCATAACAATGTCAACCAATAGGGATGGACTGAAAGTTATTTTGTTAAGAATGTCCTATATTTTAATCACTTTGATTTTAACATAACTAGAGTTGGTCTTAAAGGCCAAAATGAGTCTATAGTAAGTTAGTTCCATTACTGATGTGCAGAGTATATATTGGTTACATTGATCGTGCATTTTAAGTAACTAGATTTAAATTGAAGGAATGAAAAGGTAGGACACTATGGTCTTTGATAAACTCCCAGAGGAAGCCATGACATATGAGACATACAAGGTCAAAAGCTAGTGTACTTCAGAGTGATGAGTGAGACATACAGACATACGTTTCACCAGTTTAAGAAACAGCAGAGTGATATATTTCTGCACGCAGCTAGATGGTTACAATGTGACAAAGTAGAGATTAGCAATGAGAAAGGCATTGGGGATCACTTTGTTTATGACATGTTAAAGTCATCATGTCCACCAGCACTTTTAATTATGTTAAGGACAAAGGACCAAAGCGTTTGACAGTTTGGCTAAAAGCAGCTGACAGGTGTAAGGAGATATATGGGAAATGCAATGATCTCACAGATAGATATAACTCTGAACCTCAAAAAACGTTTAATGAACACATGATGTACAAGCAACAGAATGGTAGGTCTGACCACTAGCTAAGTCCAGGATACACTTCATTGCCTCCTTCATTTAAAAAGAAAAAAGAAAGAGTACCCACACTCACCTAAACAGTAACGACAGAGATGTTAAGAATGAACCAGTAGTGTGCTTTAGCTGTGGCAAACCAGGACATAATAAATGTTATTGCCATGGTAATATAAATGTTATAATACCAAGTAGTGCACCTCATTTTAATGCATACATGAATGGACATTGTGTTCCAGTTCTCTGTGACACTGGTTACAGATTGGGGTTAGTAGTACACCGTAGCCTAGTGTAGGAAAGCGACCACTCTGGACAGTTTCAAACACTCTAAGTCTAACCAATAGGTGTAAAAGATATAGTACCCATTGGATGGTAGACATATATAGCAAGTATGTATGTGGACGCATTCAGGTTGTATGTATAGTAAATTGTGTTGAGTGTGTTATCATGGGGTATAAATATGTTCTCAAAGGCAAGGACACCCTAGATTTGCTCGACGTGCGTGTACTCACATGCAGGCAAGCTGCAGTGCAGGAAGCCTGAAGCTAGGGGCGTGCGTGAACGCATGCAAGGTGAACCAGGAAAAGTTAGTGGCAAATGTGAAGGTGATGCGCCGACAACTTTGTCTGAAACTGTCATTGGTGGGTGTGTCACCAGGAAGTCACACCAGACTCAGTCTTGGCAGGGCAGATAATTGTTTCTGACTGTCAGACTGGTTGAATCTATAATATGGTAAACGATATATATGTCAAGTCTGCTAGTTGTTATAATATGCTAATGACGTATGAGGATGTAAAGTTATGATTTAACCTTGCATACTGAAATATACTAAAGAACACACGCACGATTACATCCAATCACAATACACAAGGCATAGCCACAGCTCACTGTGCAAAAAAAAAATCATTTCCGATTGAATATTATCACATAATTAGCTACTGTCTCAGCAATGTGACTGTTTTAATAATATTTTTAAATGCACGTCACTGCAGATACACAAGTTAGAGATCTATGTAAGAACACACACAGACACACGCACATTTCCACAGTTGCATAATCCTCTAAGACGTAAATATTCAATTGTGTTGAAACTGTCAGTTTTCATAACAAATGAAAACCTATGACTTTTTCCTCCCTACGGATGTCAGAGGTAAAGTTTGGAAATCAGTTTTATTTGTTTGGTTTAGAGCTAATAAATTTAGAGGGAATAAAATAATAAGGGCAAAAAAGAAGCAAATTGTTTAGGAACAGCCTCCTTACCGTGCTCAGAGTGGTGACAGTGCCTATAGGAAAGATAAAGATGGAATGATGCTTACAAATTTCTCGTTAATGAAAAGTACTTTATTAATTCAAAGAATTGTTTTCTATAGATGTGGGTACAGATTTTCATTTGTCGTTTTCATAAATTATTTATAGTGTCGACCTTCTGCACTTTTGTCGCTGACACTGTGGCATTAGCGCCAGTGTCTAACAGTTCCGGAAGTGAAGAGATTTGCGAGGTCAATCTCCAAGACAATGAGCTGTTCGGTGCGCTGAAATCTCTGTGTAATTGGAAGAGTTACAGTGAGGAAAATGAGAACTGGAAGGGTAGAACGTTGACTGGTGGGGCGAGCACTCTAAGAGAAAGGCCGAGAAAAGTTTATAATGATGCACATTTCGTTTTTTTCCTGTTACAATATGAATGCAACTCATATTGTAACAGGAAAAAAACGTTCAACTCATAAAGAAAATTTACACTTTTGTGATTATGTTGTAGAGAAATTTACAACTTAATGTCCGTATCGAACCTATATATTTCTTATGCAATTAACTAGGCGTTAAATGAACGAAGAAAATTATAAATAAAAGACAATAAATCTGTGTATTGCACTGATATGTATGACACATGCTGTATGCGACACCGCTAAGATGACACATTGCAAATGAATTTCAGTAATGAAAGCTTTTGTCTGAGGCAGCTAAGACCTTTAGCTTGATATTGCTGTAAATAAAGTTATAAGTGGATATTAACAAAGAATATTTATATCTTGTTTCAATGACATTGGAAAAGCCCCACACGTTCAAAAAATTTAAACTACATGCAAATTTTAAATGCATTCTAATAAATAAGTATATGGCAGTAATGAATCCATAGAAGTGACGAAATCTCAACACAGACAGATAGATAGATAGATAGATAGAAATTAGATAGACAAACAGACAGATAGATAGATAGATAGATAGATTGATAGACAAACAGACAGATAGGTAGATAGATAGATAAACAGATATAGATAGACAGACAGATAGATAGATAGATAGATAGATAGATAGATAGATAGATAGATAGATAGATAGATAGATAGATAGATAGACAAACAGACAGAAAGATAGATAGATAGACAAACAGACAGATAGATAAATAGATAGATAGATAGATAGATAAACAGACAGGCAGACATATAGATAGATAGATAGATAAACAGACAGATAGATAGATAGATAGATAGATAGATAGATAGATAGATAGATAGATAGATAGATAGATATTATGCTAACATTAAAATGAAAATATAAAAAAATGGCGCTAATTACCCAGAAGTCATCTTTGCACACAGCTGCTCTCGTGACAGATACAGTTAACCAGACAAAATTGTACGGACGAAGACAAACTCGGGACAGAAAATGACAGACGACAGTGATAGAAGAAATACAAAGAGATAACGCGGAGTGAGAGTAGTAACAATGCGTGGAGGAAGAAAAGAAAAAACAGAATATCAAGCTATGATTACCCAGAATTCTTTTTTGCATGTAATTGCTCTCGAAACGTGAGTCCGGGAAGGTCATATCACGTGACACTTAGTAGACTGATTAAAAGCGTCCACTGAACTTTACACTTAAATGCGATAGACAGTTTGTGACAGAAACGTGACCTTTCAAGCAACGCGACAGATTGGCACGGCAGAAAATCGAGCCATCCGCGGAGATAAAGCTGATCGAGAAGGAATGAACAGAGTATGTCAGCAAGTCCGGGTGTCTCCTCACAAAACTAAAATGATCACATGCTATGACAAACAAAATAATGAACGTCTTGACCAGACGACTACTGACACACTGACAATCCAACAAACTGCATAAGGAAAGAGGCTTAACTCGAAGACGAACGATTGGGTCAGGATGTTTGGAGTGGAATGCCTGGATTACTAACTGGAAGGATGAGGGGATGGATGGCAGCGCGGGCGAGGGGAAAGGAGAAGGGGGTGGAGGCGTGGTGGCTGTGAAGTACAAAGCGCTAGTCTTGCCATACAGAAGGTCGTGGGTTTGAACCCAGTCTTCGTCATACGAATTTTTCTCAGTCGGTCTTCATTTGAACTCGTGAATGACCTTGCAAAAGGTCTTAAACGACTTAAAGATATAGGTCAAGTAAAGAATATCATCTTCACTGTTATCATCATTATTATTGTTGTTGTTGTTATTATTTTGGTTGAACAAGAGTTCTGTCTATGGCTGAACGGGTTTGGATAGATTGATCGATGTTTGGAAGGGGGTGAACTGATAATCTAAATGACCACCTAAATGGTTGGGCAGATGGCTGTTTGATGGACAAATGGATTATGTTGATAATAATAGGACTGACGAATGAGAGAATGAGGAGTCAGAAGGATGGATAGACAGATGAATACATTATTGTTGTATTATTTTGGATACGTATATATTCTATACCTTCGTATTCAAATATTTTAAAAAATTAACAAACAAACAAAAAAATAAAAATCACATCATGATTTTTATTTTACTTTCTTTACTCTTTGTATCAAGTTCTCTAAAGCAACTTAGTTAAGCAAGACACATTTGAAGGCAGAGTACATTACAATATGAAAACATTATTCAGTTAAGGGTAGAGCGGTGTAGTCTTAAAAGTATCAAGTATATGACGACTATAACTTAGTCACAGTTTGCCAACCAACCACAAGATAGCCACGACATTAACACAGTTTGCCAGCAGCCATTTAATGGCCATAACATAATCGCAGTTTGCCAACCAACCATCTGATAGCCATAACATAATCAGAATTTGCCAACAAACCATATGATGGCCATAACATAATCACAATTTGCCAACCAACTACACGATGATCATAGTACAGTGACAGTTTGCCAACGTCACTATTGCGTGAACTTTATATGAAAGTTCAACCGAAAAGAGGCCGGGCGGTACTTTTATTACAACCTCTAAATGAAACGAAATAATCTATGGTGAGTTTACGTTTCCATAACGCGAACTTTAGCCAAAACAATTCGTTAAATGTTTCTTGCTTTGTTATTCTTTAATTAGAACTTGCGTCTACTATGCGTTTCCAGTTCGTGCTGATTTTACAGCGATACTCTAGCGACAAAGGAAACTCTATATTTTAGTGTGATGGTGGAGTATATGTGTTGGAGAAAGAAAAAAAGGAAGGTGTTAATCTGGTGGATTTTTCTGGAATCAGTTATGCGAGATTAACGGCAAAATCTTATCGACATTCCAATTCCAATTGACCATTACCGTGGCACAGACCAATGGCATATTACATCTGATTTAATCATTCCATTCAATAGATTGGACAACAAACTCATAAGAGGTAGGGAGTTAAAAAGATTACTGACGATTTTTGTTTTTAAACCCTGAGAAGGATTCAAACCTGTTCAGTGAAGTGATTACTTCTATGCTACAAACTGGTGTGTGCATCCAGCATTGCCATCAAATTATCAGTAAAACATTATGTAAGTTGGTTTCTGAATCCCATCTGAGAGCCAATACAGTGGAAATGGTGGCTTGAGTTTGATCTCGAGAATTGATGATGATTATTTTGAATGTTCCTCGTGGTGTGGTGAGTACTACACATGGAAATTCAAGAACATTCCTCCTGATGTGCTTGATAATGCATGTGAAATTCAGAATGATTCTCTATGGTGTGCTTTGTGAGCTTATCGAGATTCTGGAACAGTTGTGTAACATACCTAGAAGGGAAACATGAGGCCATCGCTTGAATAAGAAAGAAAGTGATTTGTTACAAATCACGTGATTATGAACACATGCTGGCGACTGCTGCCATCTTTGAAAAGGTTATGTGCATTTGACTTTTATTATTTCTCTGAAACTCTACTCTCATTTTCGTGATGAGATCTAGAACTTGATTATATATTTATGTTAATTGACTTCTAATGTCTACGCTAGGATAAATTGACTGATTGTCCAGGATTAATCAAACGTTTTGAGAAGTGATGTAAAGGTCAACACTCTTTGATTATATTCATTTGTTGTGTATTTGGTTGATGATTTAATAAAATTGTTGACCTTCTTACACATATTGATAAACTTATGTTAAAGAAGAAAATGGGTGGAAGGGGACTCGCTAAATATAGATTAAAAACGTATTTATCTTCTCCTTTAGTAAGAATTTCTCCGCCTACGGAAATATAGTGTGACGATAAATGTTTGTCTTTAATGGTGTGGAAGAGAGAAAACTTTTATAGCGCCTACATATCCGCCAAGTGAGAAAGACGAGGGGTGTCTTCTGGTGAATTATTAATAACATAAATGAACATTCTCATCATTTGTAATTAGTTGTGTGTGACTAATTAACAATAATAATCATAGCCAATAACTAAGGTTGCATTGGCCTCACACAAACCATAGAAAGATGTACTATCTCTACCATAGAAAGATGTACTATCTCTACCATAGAAAGATGTACTATCTCTACCATAGAAAGATGATGCATCTTTACCTGTGGAAGATGTCTGTTTGATCATCGAAAATTACTGACGCTACGTTGTTTCGCGTTTTATTCTACCGAAGTGAAGAACAAGTCGACAAACCTACCTTCTGAACCTTCATTCTTTTTTTTTCCTTTCTTTTTGCTTTGTATTGTCTTTAGTTCATCTATCTTTCTTTAATTTCTTTCCTATGTTCTGAATCTAGAATCTCACATTCTGTTGATGCCTTCTCTGTCTTTCTCTCTTTCTTTCTCTCTCATCTATCTTTCTGTCTATCTGTTTATCTGTCTACCTGTCTATCTATCTCTATATCTATTTATCTCTCTCTATATATCTATCTATCTATCTACCTACCTATCTACCTACCTACGTACCTATCTATCTATCTATCTATCTATATGTCTGTCTGTCTGTCTCTCATTCTCATTAGTTGTTTCTCACAAACAAAGACTAACTACGTACACACGTACAGACACACGTACACACATACATTCACTATCGTGACTGCTAAGTCTATGTTTCCTAGAGAACTATACATTCGTGCACCTGGTTGGCTG